>PNEQ01008719.1:14700-28149 GCA_003012365.1 Medauroidea extradentata | reverse complement strand
TACGGCACTTGCATCTGGAGCGTACAGTTGAGAATCTACAGTCCTCCTTTCTTATAACCAGATACAGGACAATGTCCGGTCTCTATACATTAGTGAACTTGCGAATTACTCCTGTCTCCAGTCACTGGTCTACGGCACTTGCATCTGGAGCGTACAGTTGAGAATCTACAGTCCTCCTTTCTTATAACCAGATACAGGACAATTCGTGGATTCACTGACCTGTAGGCTAACATGCAAGAATATATATGCTCTCAAGCTGAGAGCAGATGTTTATTAGCTGCTCTCTGACACACTGACATGGGCTTGCATTTACCTAAAATTTTATTATTGGCACAACGACTTACATGAGGAATCAAATAAGTCAATGAATAGGGACCCTTGTTTTTCGCGACAAGAATTTTGCCTCACTTTGTTTACGTGCACATCTGCAGTTCTGCTTCGCGGTCAGTGATTGGATATTTTAACTGTTACGAGTCTTGGGACTCTACAGGCAAATCACAGACGTGTGGTGTTGTAGGAACTTTATTGTAATTGGCTCAGTCAAATGAAATGCAGCTCTTCACATAGACACTCTGCTAATAACAATGAAGCAGAATTGCAGATGTTCACGTACGGCAATGAAACAAAGTGGGGCAAAATTCTTTTCGCGAAAAACAGAGGTCTCTACATACAACACGAACTTATAGTTGATGGAACTCTAGCTTGCGCCTAAAAGAAAACGCAAATGTTTTATGTCCGTACTTGTAACTAGAGACGGGAAAAATTCGCGTGTTCACCGACTTGTCGGCTATCTTCCAAGAATATCATCGTACTCAAGTAGAAACAGCAGTTCATTGGCTGCTCGCTGGTACAGTGATACCTAGAGATGATAAAATTTCGCGGATTCAATAACCTGCATGTTAGAATCAAATATCCTCTTAATACTCAAGTCCAGTACATTCGTTCATTGTCTGCTGTTCCACTGAGTAGCAGCTAGCGGACAAATCGTCGGGACTTGAGTATGCATAAAATATTTGATCCTAACATGCAGGTCATGGAATTCGCGAAATTTCACCATCACTAGTGATACCACACGATAGGGAGTGCAGTTAGTTATTTATTCATTATTGGGTCAGAGCCGTCAATGAGGCGTCAAATTAGTCAAGGGCCATTAGCGGAAGTGACGCGAACATAAAGTATTTTGAACTATAGCCTGTGGCCGAATGAAGACGCAAATTTTTAAAATCTATATTTAGAACCCACTTGCCGCTGTGGTGTAATAAAATAATAATTTACGTTTTAACATACATGTAGGCGACGGTGTATACGCGTATCTGTATCTAGACGACACCATAAAATTGTCATATTTTCTTCGAAATAATTTTAATTTCGGAACACTCCCAACGGCTCTGAATAATTGTGAACACCTGTGGTGTTACACGGGATCCAAACCACATTGCCAATCAATCTTCTCCTAGCAGATTATTACGCTGAGAGATTAACGAGAGACAGATTAGATAAACTGCTGTCACAGCCACCTGCTTCGTGTGAAGAAATACGGCTGGTCAAATTATTTTGTAATTATCATCATCATCATCCTCATCATAAATTTCCCTATTCGTAATCATACTTTATAGGTTGGCATGGCTTAATGTATTGTCAACAACAAGGCCACTGGAGATAAATCCAATAGCTCGGATGTACAGGACATAGGAATCGACTATCGCGAGTATTAAGGAACTACCCAAGAATTTACCCAGACTGCAATGGATAGTGCAAACAAGGATGGACGTAAAGGGAAATGTACCTTGGCATTCACCAATGCGACATAGTTAAATAGAAACACTGACATGCTCATACTATATAGACACACACACACACACACACACACACACACACACACACACATATATATATATATATATATATATATATAATACACACACGTATACATACTGAAGCAGCCACGTGTCAGTCACGGAAATGAAATTATAGTAACGGCGAAATTGCTTGAATTCAAGAAAGGGCATTAGAAACGGTATTTTCTAAATATTTTTTTTTATTTCATACATTTGCCATCGCAACGGTTAGTGACAGCTGCAGGTGTATCAAAACCAATTCTCTAATTACCATCTCAACTCCGTTACCGCAATACAAACATGGTAGCCAAAACAAATTCGCAGTATAAGTCTTCCAAAACTGCGCGCCAAGCTGTTAAAAAATTGCCGAATATGTACGTGTTTTCGTACTTATCTTCAAGGGAAATGCACCATATAGTGCAATGAAGCATACATACATGGTTAAACAAATATTAAGTTTAATGCGAAGTAAACTCGAACACAATGAACAGTTGAAGATAGCCAATAGTGTCCGATGTAGCGTTACACAGTAACTAATCAATCACGGGCCAGTTTTAAAAATATCTCTCACCTCACACCTACAGAGGAAAAATTGTTATATGAACATAGGTCCGAAAATACTCCGTTTCTGCACTACACTAAGGTTAATTCTACTACAGTTTAGAAACAAACTTTATTTTCTTATGTGATAGTTTGTCACAGGGAAAATATCGGCCCATTTTTCACTGCTATTGCGAAGGGACCAGAAAAATACGAAACTGTAGTAAAATTAAATTAAAATATGCTTGGAAATGGCAGAAGTCATTCTACTTAATTTTAAAGTGAAAATAAACTAATATCGCGTTTTAACTTATCAACTTAATGTAACTTATAATTCAGGAAAGCTCTGTGATTGGTCAATTTGCACCCATTTCCGATACCAGCGCTCAAGCGGCAGAAATTTTCTATGTGACTAACTTTTAACATTGACCTTTCTAACCTATAGAAGTATTAACCTTCGTTACCTAGTCCATTATAAATAATGTGGTGTTGCTTTCCAACTGTCAAAAAGACATTTTCTTATATAAAATACAATTTTCTTCTCGTAAATAAAGTGATTTTACTTCAAAAGTGTTATATTATGTATAGGTCATATGCGGAAACAGGAACAATTCGTGGTTTAACTAACCAGTATGCTAGCCTCCGAGAATATATATGTAATCAAGCTGTTCACTGGCTGCCCGTTGACTCAGAGGTACCACGTGACTGGGTGTACATTTGTTTGCTGCTTTATTATTGGTACAGCGCACTCTAGGTTGTGTTAATAAACCAGCTCAAGGATTAATCGCGAAAGTGACACAAACTTAAAGTTCTTTGAATTCTGACTAGTTCTCAAAAGAAAACGCGAAATTTTCTGGTCCCTGGTTTCCCCTGGACATACTTGCAACACAGCAAGACAAGTATAAGGAAACTTAAGTGAATTATCGTTTACTGTAAACAGCTGATAAGCCGCAAGATGCAAACAGGCGTGTAAACACAGCCCCGCCCTGTTGAAGCTATTAAGTTAATATACTGCACTAAAATAATAGGGTGATAAGGGCGACACAAGCACGCACATCTGCAGACACATCGCCCTTGCATGTAAAGTGATGAACTAGCTTGTAGACTTGCAGCACGAAGCGGCTGGCTGTTATTAGTTCTTGGAGTATAAAGGATAACATATCATATATGTTCGTGTTATACTTTGAAAATCCTCTACCTATAATTTAGTTCCTGCAAATCACCCTGAAATATTTACGAGAGCCATTTTCACTTATTAGATAATTCACTTTTGGAAACAGACGAGAAAACTTATGCATGCATTCGCTTGACGTTATTCACGGATGATTTACAGGTCGACAACCTCAAACAAGTTTAATGTTTTCTTATTAATTACGAATTCGGCCTCATTCTTTACACATATCCGCAACGTTCGTAAGCAACCTGTTACGATATTTGTGAGCCACATAAAACTATTAAATAAATTATTTTAATTGTTTTACTAAATATTGTAATATATGTAAGTTCAGAAAACAATTTATCTGAGTAATTCAATAAATATTATTTGTTTTCTTATTTATAGCCTTTTGAATGAATATTATGTAAACAGAACCGGGAAATAGCAAACAAAAAACTATTATTAAGTAAACTCAATACACATCTTAAAGCCATTAAATTAATATGTTTCCAATAAAAATAATGGTATAATTTAAGAAAAGTTATATGATGCCACTGATTTTTCGCGAAAAGAATTTTTCCCCAATTAATTCAGTACCTTGCGCGCACATCTGCAGTTCTTTCTACTTGAAGGTAACTAGCAACGTGTATCTATGAGGTGAGGTTCGTCATTTAACTGTGCCAATAACAATTAAGTTACTGCGACACCACACGTCTGTGATTTGCTGGTTAGGAAAGTTTAGGAACACCAAATCACTGACCACGAATGGAGCCAGTGGTTTTTGGTGAAAAGAATTATGCAACATTTTGTTTCAAAGCCTCAGGTGTTCACATGTTCCATGGTCAGTGATTGGAACTTTTCAACTCCCGACGTCTTGGAGATCTACCCGCTAATCACAGATGTATGGTGTCGCAGTAATCTCGCTCTCATTGGTGTAATCGAGTGAGCGACGCCTCTGCACTTATACATGCTGCCAATAGCCATGAAGCAGATGTGCGTGTGACGCACTGACTCAAAATGTTGCATAATTCTTTTCACCAAAAATCACCGGCTCTAACCATGAAACATGATGCAGAGGTGCACATAAGCCACTTAAACAAGCTGTTGCGAAAATCTTCTTCTGAGGAAAATGAAGTGTCTGTAATTACTAGTAGACAGAGGAAAAACTTGTGTGTTGAATTCTATAGCCCCAAGATTATCTATGAACTCAAGCAGATATCAGCTGCTGCCTATTGTCTGCTCGCTGATACACTTACGTCATATGATTGGACTTTCATTTTGTTTTCTTTTTTATTATTGGATCAGTGCTTTCCAGGATGGTTCAAATATGTAGATCGACGAGTTTTTGACAAAAAAAAAATATTTGTATCTTTTGGTTTCAATGCCTTATGGGCACATCTGCAACTCTGATTAATGGACAGTGACTGAATGTCGTAACTTCCACATGTATTTGGGTTTCTACTGACAAGTCACAGACGTATTGCATAACAGTACTGGTCGCGCAGCCTAGGAAATGTTTTAAGAGAGTGCCACAGTTGACTTGAAATGGTATCTACTGCGCAGTTGTCCGCCCCACATTTCCCCTTCCAGCCAGTAAGAAAGGAAATGACGGAGCCCTGAGTGTGCCATTAGCAGCTACAACTAATCAGCAGATCCGCACACCTCCGCTGGTTAGGAGCAGGAGGAGGTGGAACTTTCCCCTCTGCCCGTCGCCAGGACCTTTTCTAGCTCGTGTGTGACCAGTCAAATGGGAGACGTGTCTTAAAAAAACACGCTGCCAATAACCAGCCGACACAGGATAAATAGTAATAGAGATGTGAAATGACGTGAGGGCTCATTTGATACGGACTGACTTCGCCGTCGTTCGTTGGTTGCCCGATACTGTTGATACCAGCAGTACCGTGTATGTTTGCCTCCTGCTGTTACAGCAGGTTTCCTGTTTGGCTGGCTGCCGACTAGTAGGGTAACCACCTTACCCTGATTGGAGGTAGGTGTTTCCGCCATGTAGCTGGCCAGTGGTGCCATTTTTCTGGCGTGTGTGACTGAATTTGCCGTCTTACCCGCTATTTCACTTCTGTATAACTAGGGTCTACTGATTTTCACGAAAATAATTTTGCAACACTGTGCTTAAATGACTTATCATCACTTCTGCAGCTCTGCTTCGTTATTATTGGCAGCGTGTCTTTGTGTGGAGGTGTCACGTATTTGACTGTGCCAATCAGAACAAGTCAACAGGGACACCACATATCTATGATAAGTGGATAGAAGCCCAAGATGTAGAGTGAAAAACATCCAATCACAGACCACAAGGCAGAACTGCAGGTGTGCTCGTAAGGCTATGAAACATACTGGTGCAATAATGTTTTCGCAAATATCAAGGGTCCCTACGTATTACTAAATATTCTGAGCTGCGATGTGCACGTAAAGTATCGAAAACAGTTGGTGAGAAAATACATTCTCGAGAAACTCGTGGCTTTACAAATATGTAACGGGTCTGTTGTGAAAGAGAGACGACGAACTTACATAGTTTGTGCCAAAAATACAATATGAGTTTTTTAGGTGTTTACTTATATATAGAGCCAGTGATCTTTGGTGAAAATAATTATGCAACAATTTGTTTCAATGTATTTTGTACACTTATGTTTCTCTGTTTCATGGTCAGTGATTGGAAGTATTTAACTTTCGGCGTCTCGGGGTCCTAACCGCAATTCTTAGACTTGTGGTGCCGCGGAACCAGTCAAATGAACCACGCCTCTGCCCTATTATATACTCTGCTAATAACGACGAACCAGAGTTGCAGGTGTGCACGTAAGGCATTGAAACAAGTTGTTGCAAATTTATTTTCACCAAAAATCACTGCCTCTACTTATAGGTAGAGACCAGAAAAATTCGCGGGTTCACTGACTTGTACGCTAGCCTCCAAGAATATCTGTGTAGTCAAGTAGAAAATAGCTGCTCATTGGCTGCTCTCTGACATAGTGATCTCACGTGTTTGAAGCAGCTTCTTTACAATTGGCTCAGCGTCCTCCAGGAGGTTTCAAATAAGTCAAGTGCCAATTGTGAAAGTGACACAAACTTACAGTTGTTTCAATTAAAACTTGTGACCAAAAGAAAACGCGAATTTTTCAGGTCTCTACTTATAGGGTCGTAAGAAATTTCATGTTATTATTTGGTGACAGACCAGACGTCACAGTACTGTAAATACCCGACTACAATCTTTAATTTCATGGACCATGGACTTTTACGTGATGCCAGTTGCGTGTGTGACTGTTGGGGTTGGTCGCTCTGAAGCGGGACGTTTATTGATATGTAGAGCCATGAGATTTTCACGAAAAGAATTTGCCCCAGTTTATTTCAGTGCCTTGCTTCCGCATGTACAGACGAAATAGTAGTACAGACGTGAGATGACATGGCGACTTATTTGTTTCGGCTGAACTTGGCCGCTTATTAGCTGCCCGAATCTGTTGATAACAGCTACGTGTCTGTTTGGCTCCTGCGTGTTACGGTATATAGGTTTCCTATTGGCCATGTTGCTGGCCAGCGAAACCATTTTTCCGGAGTGTGTGACTGAGTTCACCTTCAAGCCGGTTATTTAACGTATGTATTCGTAAATACGCTGTGTCTGCAGTTATGCTTCATAGTCAGTACTTGAAAGTTATATTCCACATGACTTCCACCCGCAAGTCACAGGCGTGTGGTGTTACAGTAATCATATTGTGATCGGAACTACGGTCTTAGAATGGCCGTGATCGGAACAGTTAAATGAGAGACGTCACTTCACAACACGTGTTAATACTACTAGCCCTTAGAGTAAATGTAGTGTAGAGGGAGTATCCTCTATACATCTGCGTACGAATTTGTGTGTTCAACATGTGTCACGAGACTTTAGTGAAATATGCGCGGGAGATTTGAAATAATATTGAGAGGCAAGGTAATCATTTCTTAGAAATCACCTCTATGTTGGGATATTTTGGTACCTCATGAATTTATGAACAAAAGAGAGCATACTGCCATATTATCGCATAGTATAGTTGTGTAGAAATTTCAGAACGACAAATGTAAACAACGATTACCACGATGTTTTCCTTAACCCAGTTGTTTTTAGTAAAAAGTAAATATTAGCTACATACTTACTATAAGGTTTTGAACCGAGATCTTGGTGACACCACATTACTAAATATATATTCTAGAAGGTACGCCATGAGTTTCAAACAACACGACTGCATTTTTACGCCGATAAAACATAAATAAACGACACCAAACTCTCGAGACCATGTTGGACACACATTTGTGACATGTTCCCTCTACTATATATTACCTATATGCCTCTACTATATATTACCTCTATGTATTAGCCTAAGAGAAATTTAGTCCGTAAATGTATAACCACCATAGAAAACAGAGATATAAGATTGTGGATTTTGGTAGTGTTTCCAGTTCAAGACGTTGTTAAAAACGTCTTGCGCTTTAACAATGCTAAAAAGCTGTACTTTCCAACGATATATATATATATATATATACACACATACATACCCAGCGTAGACTATACTCTGTGCACTACCGGTGTGTGGCCAAAACAAAACAGCTGATTGTGGCCCGCTTTTGCTGTGGAAGATAGGGTTTTTGACCAATTTCAGGCGTGGACGTGTTAAATGTAAAGGAATTTACCTATGAAAGTTTGATTTCATGTACTAGACATAAAACACAAGTTATTTTTACATATTATATACCCATTTACTTGGTTGTAATACAAAATCAGACAAGAAATATGGTACTACTACACTGCGCGACACTGTTTACGTTTGTTGTTAATAATTTTGGTAATTAGTTAAAGGAGTACAACACTGGCTTTAAAATATTTAATGTTTGCGCCATGTTTGAATATTTGACACCTTTATATTTGCTGCAATAACGTATACTTGTAAATAAATTCAATGGTACAGCTATATTGCACTGCCTAAATAGTAGTTTTTGTTGGGATTCCATTAAACAACTTGACTTTATGCTCAGAATTTCAAAATGGCGAAAAATAATAAAATTCAATATGGCGACTGAAACAGAGCCTTAAATTAATTAGGTACATGTTACCTGTATGCTGGTCCGGTGCCAGACTCGTTCCCACGGTGTAACTTAGCCAGAATTTTGTATCAGAATAAATTTGATAAAATAATTAAACTAACTGTATACACATTATATATGTATAATATTACAATGCAGGGATATAAATATAGTTGTGAACATTATGAAAAAAATTATTAATCAATATTAAGTTACCTACAACCCCTCTCGTTAACAACACTTTTGTTAAGTTTCAAATTTGGTTTTGAAAAATAATTTTTTTATGTAATCTTGACGAAGTACATGTAATATTTCACTGGGATTGGATATGAAAATATTACATTTGCTTTGAACACAATGTGGGTTGTGTCTGAATTCAACCTCTCAAGGACTGGTTTCATGTCGTAGAAAAGTAAATTTTGGGTGGGACAAAATATTACAGCCAAATTTACAGAAAAGTCGTTTAATGGAATCCCAACAAAAACTCCATGTTTAAATATAAAGTGAGTTAAGTCAGGGCTGCATTGACATATTAAACTTCGTTTTACGTTTTCCTATAAAAATCATTTTATTCTGCAAAACAAAGCAGTCATGACTTTCTTCACTTTCATTCTAACCCCCTCATATGTTACCAGCTCAATCACCATATTAATGTAAGGATAATATAATTTGCAGTATAGTCGCAAATTTTACCTTTTTTCTCTCAGAATTTCAAAAAAGCAAAGTGTAAGCAATAACATAATTGTAAAAAAGCTAAGAAATTTGAGACTGTTATTGTATAAACTCTAAATTGTCGACAAGAACTTAAATTTTTCAAGCGTGTTATGATGAAAGAATTTATGTGCCAGCAAAGCCCATGTTTCTACACATTTCTGCTTCCGCTGAATACAGTATATAAAAGTTTGCAATAATTGCATTATACAAACAATTTGTAGTACACTGACAAATATAAGACAGCCTACCTGATTGTGTACTGTCGACAGCAATATTTGTAACACTGTAAATAAATTGTACAAAACCAGTAATATTAATTTTTTTTAAAGATTATAAATGTATAACACAAGAACAAATATATATACAGAGCTTGATTTTAACATAAAAAAAAAAAACAAATTCAAGTAGTACATATATTATGAATTAAAATAGGTTAAAAAAAGCGTACCCGTGGAATGATATTTGTGTCCCATTGACTGCTTTTTCTTTACAGCCATAGGCAACACATTTCTGGACCATTTTTACAACACGCTGCAGCAAATTCAAATTGCATGCATACGAAAACAGACCCCAATCAGCTATTTAGGGAGCGAAATTGTTTTTGCCTATATATTTTTGCGGCATACTGGGTCTACCTATATCACGGTCGTAGAAGAATAGGTCTGGACACTCGCCTATCTATCAATGTATTTTGCTTGACCCCCTTGTTGTTTGGCTGTGGTTCGTCAAGTTACCGAGAATGTCTTACTTTTTGGCGCTGTTTTCCGGGCGGTCGGACTCAAACTCCGTCCACTTTTTTTCATTGTTAAATTTATAAAGTAAATAAAGATTGCTGGAGCCTTTTCTTAAATTTGTGAGCGAAGAAAGTATTTCATAAGTTGATAAAAATACGTTTTGATAAATTGTTTATCTTAACGGAAAGGAAGTGGGCAGAGTTTAGTCCGACCACCATAACATCAGCGCCAATAAAGCACAATATTCTCGGTAACTTGGTGAATTACAGCCAAACAACAAGGGGGTCAAATATCCAGGCGAGTGTCCAGACCTGTCCTACGGCCGTGACCTATATCTACGTCTATGGTACTTTCCCATGTTGTCCTTTTACGTTATTTGGCAATGCTACAGAATAAATAATTCTAACTGAAGCGACAAGGAAAGATTGTTCATTTTTGTTATCGTACCCGCTCTCGGGGCGTACATGAATATAAACAACACCACGTGGATTAGAGACACTGGTTTATATAACCACTTGTGGTACTTGAGATACTGTAATTAGTTAGTATATTAACTTAATATTTAAAAATAGTAAACATTACGTTCCAATGTTCAACATCAGATAATAACTAACTGTATTAGAAGTGACATAACGGAGCTTTTTAACAATTGTTATTGTACAAGCTCTCGAGTCGTACACGAAAGTAAACGAAGTCATATGGATTTTGAGGCATTGCTTTAATTCACTGCTTATATTTTACGAAATACTGTAATTTGTTAGTACCCCATTTGCGTATTTATAAATGGTAAATGTGACGTTACTTACGTGTAAGTTTCCTCACAGATAATAAAATACAGCCTACTAAACTTCAAGATAACCAAACTTCTGCGAATTCCGACGCCATGGAAATCCAAAGAGAAAACGAGTACGATAAAAACCACGTCCTGTCGCTTCTGTTACTACTTATTTATTCTGTGGCAATACTTCGTGTAATCCGGACTTATCTTCGAGAAAGAAATGATGAGAGATGTCACTTCACGAAGATGTGCTGCCAATAACCGTGAGACAGAGATGCAGATGTTCATGTACGGCACTACAACAAACTGGGGAAAAATTATTTTCGCGGAACGTTCGTGGTCCAACTTATTGGTTAGAAGCGAACACTGCAGACCAATGGGAGACGTCGAGGAAATGTACATCAGCTTGCAATCTATTCTGCTGTCATAAAATAACGCCAGTTTTTCACGTCTCTGCTAAAAGTACATGCCTTGGAAGACTCCACGGCTCGCCAGTGATAGCTGCAGATGCCACGTGGGCGTGGCTATAATAAGAGCAGGAGTGTAGAGGAGGGGTTGGCCAGACTTCAAGTAGCTGCAGGTATCTTCACTGTGGATACGCGAGGACTTTATCACGCACGCTTCCAGCCGCGCAGGCACGACTATTTCCGTACAGTGTTGTCGCCACAGCGGCCGTATTTATAGTTACAGACGTCCTTCCCCGAGCTGTCCTACATGGACCCGTCCCTACTTACCGCCGCGACACAGGTCCGCCAACCTGACAGTCTGAAAAGTGTTCAAGTGCGAAAAAAATGATAACGTTTATATTTTTATGAAATATTGTTAGCTTTGTTGATGATACTTGTGAGTACAGATTCATCCTAAAATATAATTTCAGCTCGCATAGTTTTCTAATAAAAGTGCTTAAAAGTAAAAATTTGCATGTTACACTGTCATGTGCAAACATTTTGACTTTCTTAAAAGAAATAATTAACGCTTAACAAGCATCTTATGAGCTACGTAATAAAACAATTTGCAATCCGCAATGTAACTGAAAAAATCGCAAATCACCGGAAAAAAGTTTTAAATTTAATAATCTTTTAAAATACCAAAATAGATCACGTGTGGTTAATTTTACGTTTATTAACATAGCCCGTGACATTTTATTTCACTGTGAATTATTATATTTAAGTAATTCAATTGGTTCTGACTATTTGCATGGCAACGTAACGTGCAAATTTTGACTTTGACGCACCTCATGAGAAAACTGTAAGAACTAAAATTGTTTCGTTAGAGGAAGCTGTACTCACAAGTATCGCCCAAAAACCTAACACTATTTCATAAAAGTATAAAATTATGACTGTATCGCACTTGAACACCCTTAAGCCGTATTCACAACCACACTTAACGTACCTACGTACGCACGCATCATACTGTAAAAAAATGAGGTGAATTTATTATACATGTAATAGAAGCTAATTACCTATTTAACGGAAAATTACTCCACACATGCAAAGGAAAGTTACACTACTGGAAATGTAGTTTTTTGTGACATATTAAGGGCGTTCACGTGGCAAATATTCAGAATTTTATATTTGCTTGGCATATTGTTAGTTTTGTAGACGTTACTTGTGACTACATTTTCCAATTGTATAAATTTTTTAGCTCTGATAGTTTTCCCATGGCAGCACGTCAAAGTTAGCATTTGCAAGTTAAAGGAACATAGGTTTAACAAAAACCAAGTGACTTACTCGAATGAAATAATTTACACTGGAATTATATATAATGGACACTGTGCTAAAATATTTAAAAACACAGAATGGAATTCCTTTGTACTTTTTAAAAAAATCTAAAAATGACGATAATTTACTTTGTTTGTGGCAATTTTAAAAAAAGACAAGATTACTTTGTTTTGTGTTTTTTAAATCTTTTAGCATAGTGCCCATTATATCTAATTTCAGGGTAAATTATTTCATTCGAGTATGTCACTTGGTTTTTGTTAAACCTATGTTCCTGTAACTTGCAAATTCTGAATTTGAAGTGCCGCTATGGGAAAACTATGAGAGCTGAAAAATGACTACAAGTGTAAAATGTAGTCACAAGTAACGTCTATAAAACTAACACTATGCCAAGCAAATATAAAATTCTGAATTTTTGCCACGTGAACAACCTTAACGCAGGGCGGCCCTCTATAGATTTTTCACGTACGCGCGAGCGAAATTCCGAGTCCTTTGTATGTTGAATACTCTACCGTGTAGAAATTTCCACTTATGTTCAGAAACCAGGTTCATCGCACAATGTTAGTGAGTATTCCCGTACGTTTGATGAGTAAAATTACCAACTTTTTTTTGTCGTGCATTGGCTTAGCAGAGTTGTGTTCCAAGGTATGCAAGGTATCGTTGTGTCGTTTGCTGTAATTCTGTTTGTGTTTTTGTTTCGTCTCATCGTTGTGCCGCATGTCAACCTAGGTTTTTTCTGTTTGTTTCCTTGTTTTATCTGACCAGATTCCAGTTTTGGAATTTCATGTTGTGTATGTATCCTGATGACTAAAGCATACTCTGCTTATTTATGTTTTCTTGTCTTATTTTTACTTTTAGTTTTCTTGTGACAGTCATTTATTTCGCAATGGAGTATGTCCATACAAACAAATCC
>PNEQ01008719.1:0-14600 GCA_003012365.1 Medauroidea extradentata | reverse complement strand
GCAGTATTAGCTCCGACTAAACGCTTTGAGCCCAACGGTAATTGTGTTGTAAAAATCTAAGTTTATTACTGAAGAATTCATACCTCACCTCTTGTACGCTACTGGCTACCAGTATAATGATTCTACAGACAACTTAGTGTTGCGTACAGTTAAACATGATGGTATATCGCGAATATTATTTGTGCCGACATATCTTTCAAAACGCTGCAATTCCTTGCAACCTGTATGATTGTGTGATATACGTCTGACATAACGTTGCTGTCTACAGGTCACGGTCGTAGAAGAACAGGTCTGGACACTAACCTATCTACCAATGTATGTTGCTTGACCCCCTTGTTGTTTGGCTGCAGTTCACCAAGTTGCCGAGAATGTTCTGCATCTTTGGCACTGCAGTCAGGGTGGTCCGTCTCAAACTCTACCCACTTTTTTCCATTGTTAACATTATAAAGTAAATAAGTATTTCTGGAGCTATGATTTAAAATTTTGAGCGAAGGATGTATTTCATAAATTGATAAAACAATACGTTTTGATAAACAGTTTATCATAGTGGGAGGAAAGTGGGAGGAGTTTGAGTTCGATCGCCCTGATTGCAGCGCCAAAAACGTATAGCATTATCGGTAACTTGGTGAACTACAGCCAAACAACAAGGGGGTCAAGTTTCCAGGCGAGTGTCCAGACCTGTTCTTCTACGGCCGTGCTACAGGTCAATAACAGGCGTAAAATATTACAATGGCGGGATTCTTTTTGGCTCGGTCAAATTAAATAACAGCTCCACGTACAGTAATATTTTGATAAGTTGACCGAACGTTGGAACCAAGCAAACAGTAAATTTTCCCCGCGATTAACTATCATCTCTATAGTATTGTCATTACTTATCACCGCAAATCTTGCGACACTCCACGCTACACCACTTGTACGCAAATACGTAAAATTTTATTGCGGGATTGCATTCACAGACCCGAAGTATCTCGAAACGGTCAAAAGTTAATACATTTCGCAGGCTTTCGCGGCTATTGTCATAACGATCTTAGCTAGAGCAAATTATTTTTGGGAAAATAATTTAGCACCAACCTGTTTCACTGCCTTACGTGCACATCTGCAGCTCTGCTTTGTGGTATATGATTGGTAGAGACCCGAAAATTTCTGGAATTCATTTGAGAAGAAGTTAGATTTCAAACTTCTGTACACGTTCATTAGTTTCCATATTGGGTCGCCGTTACTGAAATTTATTCTTAAGGACTGTGAACCAATAGCAGACCTGCATGAAAACACTCACTGACTCCCGCGCTACCTTATCAGTAGGGACCCCTATTTTTGGCGGAAATAATTTTGTCCCACTTTGTTTCAGTGCCTTACGTGTCTATGTGAAGATCCGTATTTCATTCGACTGAGCCAATTACAATAACGTTCCTGCAATACCACACGTCTGTGATTAGCCGGTAGAATACCAAGGCTCGTGAGAGTTAAAACATCCAATCACTGACCACGAAGGAGAACTGCAAATGTGCACATAAGGCGCCGAGATAAAGTGAGGCAAAATTCTTTTCGCGAAAAGACAGAGGTCCCTAATTATCATATGTACAACTGACCACTCACTGGAGCAGCAGCCAATGTACAAGTAGCTGAAGACATAGTGTATAGAGGACTGTGGAGTCTAGACCTGCTGGTCGTTGGACCCGCGACATTTCCGGGTCTCTAACGATTGGATTGTTTTAACTCGCAGTTTCTTGAGGTTCTACCCGCTAATCACAGACGTGTGGTGTCGTAGTAACCATTTTATGAATAGTGCAGTTGAAGAAGTGACTCATCCACAAAAAGCTAATAATCACGAAACGCAGCCGCAGATATGCACGAAAGGCATTAAAACAAAGTGGTGCAAATTCTTTCCGCGATAACTACCGCCTCTCATTTTTGGCTTTTGGGTTTCGGTTGCGTTGATGAGGTCGAATTTGGTTGCGACGTTTCGGCAAGTATTACAGTTACCAAATTCAGAAAAGCAGGTAGAATTTGTGGCATTATGAGGCGATGTTTTCCGTCTGCTTCCCTGTAGATGACAGCTGTAATGCTTGCCGAAATTTCGGAACCAATTCCTACCTCGACGCGCCTGTCACCTATAAGTAGAAGCACGAGAGGCACGAGTATTTCGCGTATTCATCTGGCAACAGCCTAGACTTCTCAGTTCTATATGTGTACCGGCTGAAGCCGAATATCCATTGGCTTCTAACAATACAAACGTGTAGCACGTGATATCTCCACGACTTGTTTCCTTATTTATAACTGGCTTGCTGTCGTCAAATGTGTGTTAAAACCGCTCTCGTCTAATCACAGAAGGAGGAATGAAGTATACGTTATTGAAGTTCAACCTGACTTAGAATCAATACGGGAAATAATTGTGCTTCTACCAATAAGCCAAGATTATTCATGCTTAGTTAAAAACGTCGGCAGTAAATTACGGAATACAATAGTTACGAAACGAAACAAACAAAATAATTTACGACAACAGTATTTAAAAATATTATTAAAATTTTACTATTCCTTACTTTTCTACGAATGCTGAAACATGGATTCACAGCCGTCACTTAGTATACGTACGTAAGAACTATAAAGTTGACCAACTCAATCACGTACTGTACGTACGCACCCTATGTTGATGATTGAATGCTGATTTGCACAATTAGTGTTTCTAATCTTACACGTAAGTACGTTAAGCATTGGTTGTGAATCCATCTTTAGGGCGATGCTATCATGTTTATACTGTTTTATCGATCATTACATTTATATCTTAAACGAGAACTGATATCACCAGGGACTGGGAAATGTCGCTAATTCAATGACCTGTAAGCTAGAATCCATTGTACTATGCATACTAAAGCCCCGACTATTTGTCCACCAGCTGATTCTCAGTGGAACAGCAGGCAATGAACGAATAGACTAGGCTTGAGTATGCATAGTACAATGGATTCTAGCCTACCGGTCATTGAATTAGCGACATTTCCCAGTCCGTAGGTATCACACATCTGTTTGTTAAATTTGTTTAAAATGTTTTTTGGCGTGATATTGATTTTATTCCAAGACAAGACGTTATAACGATTCTGTCGAATAATTCAACTAACACAAATGCAGTTAATTACATAAATATGTGAATTAATAAAATTAGCAAACATGGCGAAAACAATTTTAAACAAAATTGCCAAACCCGTTTTTGATATCTGCTCTTGTTCAGGCCACAGACTAAAAAGTAATGCAGACGTGAAATGGCGTGGTGGCATCGCTTGGTATTGGTGACCTTCACCGCTTATTGGCTGACTGAGGTTGTTGATACCAGCCCCGTGATTGTTTGGCTCCTACATGTTACGGCAGGTTTCCTATTGGACTGGCTGTCGATTATCAGAGCAGCCACCTTACGCTGATTGGTAGTAGGTATTTCCGTCATGTTGCTGGCCAGGGAAGCCATGTTACTGGCGTGTTTGACTGAGTTCGCTGTCCTACCAACTATTTTACTTCTGTAGTCCTAAATTTTCTGTGTTTAGGCTTAACAAATTATCGTGGAAAAGTACAAACAGGAGAACATGGCATTAACACTGAGAGACGTAATACTGACAGAGGTGAAAGAAACATACCGATGGAGCATCTGCGTAACGTATGTTTTTTGCGTGGGCTGTGAGGTTTTGCGATGGAGTGGGGAGGAGACCACCCGCCATTTTGATACGTGAAAAAAGTTGTTGGTTACCATATCAACGTGTATAATTTTGGCCGTAGGTTGTCCAACCGTAATCTCAGTTCACAATACAGTACACAACAGCTGATTGTACTCTGCCATATTGTTACGTGAACGCACAAAGTCAGCTTGGCCTCATTATAGACTGCTAAATGTTCAATTTGTTTTTTCTCTCATCTCTGAAAACAGTAGACTTACGGTAATCCCAGTGGCGGCTCGTGGGTTGTTGCCATGTAAGGTTGTAGTTGCCAAGAACTGTACAGGGTTGTGCGCTGGTTGACTCTACAGCCACTGACACGCTGATGTGCAGGTGCCCCTTATTACTGACTGCTCACAAAAGATCTAGTAGCCGGCAAATATTTCATGGTCGTTGGTCTTCGGCGCGGTCATCAAGAGTGTACAGTTCCGACTATCTGCAGGCCCACCTGGCAACAATCCACGAGCCACCACTGGATAATCCGTTCTTCGGTGATGTAATTGCAATACTTCGCGTAATCTGGACTTATCTTCGAGAAAGAATATTTTAACTAGGTTTGTTTACTGTCAATACACTTAAAAATAGTCAGTGTGGTACAATTTGTTTAAATGTACTTTTTTTTTACGTTGCTAACTTTTTGTGCAGTCAAAATTGACATTATTGCACACTAAATCGTAATTTTACACTTGAAGTTAGTTAGAAATCCCCAGAGCCCCGAGTTAATCGCGAAACGATTTTTTGTTCAATTTTGTTTCAGAGTGTTATGTGCACATCGGCGGCTCATGCTTCATGGTTAGGTACAGGAAAAATTTCGCGAATTCTATTACCTGCATGCTAGAATCCATTGTTATATGCATACTCGAGCCTCATCTATTCATTCACTGTCTGTTGTTTTAGTGAGTAGCAGCTAGTGGACAAATGGTCGAGGCATGGGTATACACAGGAAAGTGCATTCTAACATGCAGGTAATTGAATTCGCGTAATTTTCCTGGCCCTATTCACGGTTATTGGCACCGTAATACTTGTTCAAACATGTCCCTAATTTGACTGTACCAATCAGAACCAGATAACAGGGAGACCAAATGTATATAATAAGCGGACAGAATCCCAAGACGCTGATAGTTAAAACAATCCAATCACTGACCACGAAGCAGAGCTGCAGGTGTGCTCGTAAAACCATGAAACAAACTGGGGCAAAAATCTTTTCGCGATAACCAGGGGTCACTAGAATGTTTTCAACTCTCAGCATCCTGGGGTTTTACCTACTAATCACAGACGTGTGGTGACGCAGTAACCTAGTTCTGATTGGCACAGTCAAAGTGCCGCTTCATTACAGAAAGACCCTGCCAATAACCCCAAAGTAGGGTTGCAGAAAGTGCATATAAGGTACTGGAAAAAATCTGTTCGCGAAAATCAGGAACCCTTAGCAATGGTTTTCCCTGACTCATTTCCTGGTGTTCATACAGGCGAATCAGGGGAAGCCGTGGGACCGCGGCGGCCGAGTGGTCAGACCACTCGCCTCCTACCTCGACGATACAGGTTCGATCCTCGGCGAGGTCCACGTCAGGCAGTGGCGTCTCGTAGGTTGTTGCAGGGTAGGGCACAATATGCAGATAACTGTGTAGTGTTGTGCGCTAGTTGACACTACAGCCACTGACACACTGGTATGTAGGTACCGCTTATTAATGACAATAAGTAGCCAGTACATATTTCATGGTCATTTGTATACGCCGACGAGTTCACAGGAGTGTACAGTTCTCAACAACTTGTGCCCTCACTGCCAACAACTCTCGAGCCGCCACTGATGTCAGGATTTCAGCATGTGGGAATCGTCCCGGAGGATGTCGCTTGACGGCGGGTTTTCTCGGGGATGTCCCGTTCCCCCCGCCTCTCATCACGGCGTTTCTCCATCATAGGGCCTCATTCCATGCCATCAGAGTGCCTGGTCCCTCCAGACTGGGAAAGGAGTATCCTCCCTGACGGATCCACCGACAGATGGCACCAAGGTAAATCTACGAGGTGAGGAGTTATATCTCTCAGGCCTTCTAGGCCCAAAAGTCTTAATATTAACAGTTAAGAAAATCTGGTACTGGAATGGCCACCCAGAGAATGAGTGAACATGCTCAACTGACTCCAGTAAGACTCGGGGCTGTAAACCCATCAGTGCCACGATAATTAGCTAGTACCACGGGAGATTAGATAAACCCCACGGTAAAGTTCTGTCCGTGACTGGTCTTGGTTGGACTCGTAGTGTAGGTGGTTGCCTATATGCTGGGCAGACTCGGAGAGGACCTCTTCTCAATGACGGGTCGACGAATTGGTTGCGTAAGTGCCTGTGAGCAAGCCTGGAGAGTCTGTGAGAGGTGTGGATAACATCTCGACTCCAACCAAGAGGCAGGTGAGTGGAGTGTCTCAGGAGGAGGAGTATGTCGGATGGCGAGTCCCTGAGATTGGTTTTCCCCATGTTATTCTCGTCAGCCAGTCTCCCCCTGTTGGAAGTTTGATTCAGGCGCATTGCAGTGCTCCGCTGGGGGGTTAAGCGATCCCAACTGCATGTTAATCTGGTCCAGTGCGTTTGGAGGGAGCGTGATATCTCTGGCAGTAGTAGACTCATTCATGTCGGCACTCGGGTCTGTCGACCGTTGTACCCAAGGGACCAGATACTGTGACTGGCCTTGCCTAAAACTGCCCATAGATAACGGAAAATATGCCTATGGACTCCCTTTCCGAAAATGTGCATTCGTGGTGCAATATACGTTGCCCTTGGGTATCCTCCTGATGCGAAATTTATTATTTTTAGGGAAAGCCGTTGTCGTTGGAGAATTCAAAGCGATTTTAAAAACGTCCGTTCTTGGCAGCGCTGCCACATCTAAGGCCGTGGTCTTCTACTAGAGACGATAATGCCACTACACTACCGCAGGGCCGCTGTCTTGTGTTCGTCACACAAGTCGATAGTTTATTTAATGTATTCTAACGGCCATATTACACGAAATCAAATTCCGTACTAGCCTGTACAAGGTCTGCCATACTAGGTGCTATACCGGTCGGTACGGCAGACATCTTGTTTATTTTTCCCCTGGCTGGCAGTTTTCATAGCACGTTTGGTAATAGAACCGATGCTATTTTCTGTACCACGTCCTGTACTGGCTTTCGTAACAGACCAATCGCTTTGCAGTATCAGAGAGCGAAGCGCTCCATGTGACAACTGCATGAAACATAACAAGGAAGCCAAAAGTGTCATCATCACAGCGCAACATTGCATACATGACGTAGAGAAACACTTCAACGGCTTTAAAACAAAATATATTTCAATTCCAGTGGTGCGTGTTTATTTTAAGAAGTGTTTCAACTTATTCCAAAAACGTGAAATGATACTTGTCCAGCAAATTTATTCCAAAAATACAGTAAAACTTTAGTTATCTACTACATAACCCTTTCCAATAACTAGGGCAAAGAAAAATTCGCGAGTTCAATGATCTGCATGCTAGAATCCAATGTCCTATGCATACT
The DNA here is from genome assembly GCA_003012365.1 of Medauroidea extradentata. Classification (NCBI taxonomy): domain Eukaryota; kingdom Metazoa; phylum Arthropoda; class Insecta; order Phasmatodea; family Phasmatidae; genus Medauroidea; species Medauroidea extradentata. Next base: position 7,395 of record PNEQ01008719.1, on the reverse strand, counting down.
CTAGCCGAGTATATTCGTTCATTGCCTGCTGTCTGAATGAGTAACAGGTAATAGACAAATGATAGGGCTTCGGCATACACAGGATAATGGATTCTAGCATGTTGGTAATTGAACTCGCGAAATATTCCTAGCCCTACCAATAACGGTTGTGATGGTGTAGTGGTCAGAGTGCATGGCACGGGAAGTAATGATATTTGAGCTGTGAAGTGTCAAAACTCTACGTTACCTTTTTTCACTTTTTGTTTTATTAACTTTACGTGCAAATAGTATATTCTTCTTTAAGAAGTAAAAATATTGTATGTACAATTACTAACAAACGAACAGTAACAATCATTTTTAATATTTTTATCACTTTCACAGTATGAAAGTTTCAAGTAAATAAATAGGATACGAACGTAATATATTATATTTTAAACAAGTAATGACGAATTGTTAAATTGTGTGATGCATCTGTATAGAAAATTACGTTAATTAGTGTGTTGTCCTATAGGTGAGTTCGACAATTGCTATCAGTATGTACACCTATCATATATGTTACGTCAACTTCTATCGTATCATAACACTACACTGCAAGCTATCACAATAAAATCATAGATTACAGCAAAGTTTGCAGATGTTTAAGCCACAGATAGCAAATGATTGGCAGTTAACAACATATTTCCTAGCCATACACAATCACCACGAAATTGACCAATCAGAAAATAATCAACAAGAAAAGAACTAATTTGTTACTGGACGAAAATTTTCGCGCCAATAGCACTTATGACGTTTTACATTCTTATTGGCCGGAATGAAACACTTGGCGTAGGAAACTCAGAGATGACCACCTTTAACGCCATGCCAAGCAAGTTACGCCCTGTAAGTCATGCCAAGTATTCATTGTGAACGCCACCATTCGTATAACAGATATTCACTTTCTTATGCTATGTTTTTTACTTGCGCCATGTCGATTGTGAACGGGTCTTTACAGTTACCGTACTGTATTTACACACATGTACGTTAGAAATAAAATACCTTTGAAAAACACGTAAGTTAGTAAGAAACTGTAACATATCAGATAAATAAGTTCTAAAAAATGTTACCTGACTGGCCAGGATTTCAACTGCAAACCGAAAGAAAAAAATCCGGCCGTAGAGAAAGTATGCTACGATTAGACCACTTAGCACAGTCGTCCTTCAGATTGATTATTTTGGTTACTATACAATCGTCTCTGGTATTTGAAAATTGTGTTCAATGCGTTATTATCGAATATTCAGTATTTGTAAGTTTCTGACGATATTGATACTGACACTAAGTTTCATTTTGCATACAAACATAATTTCCATATCATTTTTTTCCAAACAAATTAATATATACAGCTGGAGACGTCCGAATGTCGGCCAATTGCACGCACATCATCATCGCTTCCTTCCAGTGACGCTAGCTAGTATCATGTAATAGCAATTTTCCTGACCAACCTGTATAGCAGCTGTTGTAGCAGCTTGTATGGCGGCCTTTATAAAAGCCTGGCAGGTGAACCGTTATTGTAGCAGGTACCGTGTAATATGGCCTTAAAGATGCTCTGAGAAAAAAAAATTAGAACAGTCAACCATTTATGTACTGTACGTTTGAATATGACAAAACAAGCGTGTAAATCTCGAATCAACAAAGTATATTTTTCTGCCTGGGAAATTTTTTCTCTGGACAATAGGGCTTAATCCAGTTAAATATATATTTTGAAACAACAACAGTATCAATATTTGATGTGTTTTATCTACTGTTCAGACAATAAATATTTTATTGGTTCTAATAAATATTTGTTTCGCTATACACAAATTTATATATGGTTGACTGTACCAAATCTTTTTCTGTTTGTGTTCTATGTCTGCCCGAAGTAGATACGACCAGTCAACAGGAACCAAAAAAATTCTGGAGCAAGATAATTTTCGTTGGCCCAGTAGCTGTATGCGTAGTTCGTGAATCGATAAAACCCGGTGCTCGCGTCCAACACGGTAAGCGAATTTTGCGCTCCGCGAGGAATACAGCTGGTCTCACGCGAAGCAATTTCACCATGAGGACCGACCCTAGATGTCATCTAGATACATCAATTATGCTATCTTGTAGCGCGACTATACTGCATACATATAGTGACCTGCAAATTTCGTGTTTTTTTGTGACACCATACTAGCTTGCAAGCTATTGTTTCCTACGTCGACGTCATATACTGACCGACAATGCCGTGGATTGCATCTGGGAACAATTTGAGCAAATAGGCCCTAATGTTAAGTTATTTGGTAGAGCGACCAATCGCACGAGTCCTCAAACAAACAATGGCTGCTCATTGGATAAGTGTTACCACATAACACGCTGCCAATAACCACGAAGCAGAATTGTAGCAGTGCCCGTAAGGCACTGAAACAAACTGGGGCGAAATTCTTTTCGCGAAAAACAAGGAACCGTAGTTATAAAGTAACAAAACTATAACCAATGAGAAGACTTTACAGTGGTACATGGTACAAGCAACAACAAACTGTTAAATGCCGGTGTGCCGGTAACAGTCAACGAGCGTTATTAACAGGAGTGCGTTGTCCTCTCAATTATGTCCATGTACAACCATGACCTGGGTTTCTTATTTCTCAATATTTCACCCGTGCTGGCGTGTACTCGAGTTAGTAAGCAGCGAGAGAAATGAATTAATTTTGAGACAACACGCAAGCTAAACGTATGGTAATGTATGATACAGTTGCAAGTGGGTAACAGGTAACTGGGAAGTCTCTGGAGAACTTTTCAGTTAGAAATAAATCCCTTCTTTCGTACACTCTTAAATTCCGAATCAGTAGTTCCATCAGTGAACCGTTAATCAGTGTAATACCAGTCAGTAAACTGTTTCTCACTTATGAGTCTTGTTATGATTAACAAGAGCCTCACCTGGAGGACGGGCTAGCGACGACGGCAGTGCAATCAGGTCAGGGGTTGCACAAGACAAGGGCCTCAGCGATTCTCCCCACCGGCACTGTTGTGTGTCAGTATAACGCAATGTATCGGGGGAATCGGGGTCTGTCTTCTTCAAGCCTTCCAGCCGTCACCACCTCGCGAACTGTGACGTCGTCCCATGGAGGTCTGGGCACCAACTTGAGTTCACAGTCTTTCGTCGAAATTCTTGAAATCAGGTTGCAGCTGAACCCACTGACTGCCCCGCTGGAGACGTTGACGATGACCATCGCCTCGCTTCCCGCCAGAAAAGGCCGGGAGACACACCGGCCCCATACCAGTGCAGTCATCGATGACGGGACTTTTTGTAGGTAAACAGCAACGTCCCCTTACACAGCTTAGAGATTTCTTGTCGATATCGATGGTTGGGCGACGTAAATTATGAATTTATTGAATTTACTCTGGAACATGTTGCGATCGGGGCCAGTTGACCAGCATGAGACGTGTCGGAGCGTCTCAATATATGTATTTGATTCCCAAGTAAAATTTTTCGGCACCACCAGCACTCTTACCTGGCGCAGTCTGCCCCCCTACCCCCACCATAGATCCGCTCCTGCTGGTGAGATTGAAATGAAATAATGTGAGTATGGGGCAGTGGCGGGATGTGAATGTGTACAATAAAAGGAGAGCTTCTGGAAAAACCCTCCGGTAAACGTCCACGTCCGCTGAAGTTTCACTAAATTCGAATATCAGTGGTCAAACAACTTGCCTTCCACCAAAGTTATCCGGGTTCAATTCCTGGCGGGATCAAACCCCGAATTTTCTCATGTGGGAATTGTGCCGGACGATGCTCCACACCCACCTCATGTCACCCCTCACCAGCGCTAAAGACCTACGTGTTAAGCGCCTACCAAAGTCTCCCACTCACTCACTCACTCACTCGAAAATTAGTATCGAATCCAGGATGACTATTTCAGTAGCTGAAAGATATGATCACTAGGGACCTGAAAAAAAGGTGGTATTTTTTAACCATCAGACTTGACTGCAAGTTATCGTACCTACTTTCAATCGAGATCTCCGGTGGTTCACATTCCATGTCTGCTATGATGGGATCTTGTAACAAGCGATCAAAGTTCCTTTTAAAAACGCCAAGTCTTCTTTAAAGTGGTCGACACACGTGAACATCACTTAAAGGGCTGTGTCCAGTGAAATAACAGACTAAGTTCATGTGTGTAGATATTAATGAAGTTTTGCCTGTTATTAAATAATAATTCAAATTTGGCAGGTTTCTTATTATCACTACCACAACCGTCTCTGGTGGAACGCCCTACCTTCAATGTTGTAACAGCTCAGAAGAGTAATTTGTGCTCTCCTATAGCTATTATCTTGTCGTCATTAATTTGTTCGTCTGACATACAGGGGGCTAATCAGGAGATTTTGAAACGCTATTACAGTTATCTTTATTGCCCATGTCGTCTCACGGAAGTGAGGTGAGAGGACTATATGGCCCTTTATATAAACTGTATGTGTACCGAGTTTGATAAATTTATGATTATGTTTTTATGATATCTCATGTGTTCAAAAAACAAAGGTTCAAATGGCAGCCATTGTGAAAATACGAAGACGACTTGAGCAAAGTGGATAAAAGTCAAGTCACCGTACAAGTATAAAGTGTGTACCAAGTTAAAATAAATTCGAATACGACATATGTTTCCTCAGTACTGTAATATTGGCTAAATAAAAACGGCCGCCATGTTGAAAAAAAGAAACATTCATGAACAAATTAGTTTGATGTCAAGTCATATTTCTATGCACCCACCGTATGTATACCGAGATTGAAGGACTTTGAAAGAAAAATGCATAATATTTTACCATACAGTATGAAATGAATAAATTTTAGAGCCGATGAGGGCGAAGTGCGGTGAAGGGGCAACAAAAAATTCATGCCCAAGCCGGGATTATAACCCAGGACCTCTCGCACCTCAGAACAGTGCCTGACTGCGCTACAGAGGCCGGCATTTATCACACCGCTAAAAACTATCACCATACGAATTTCACGTTATTTGTTGGCAACAGCCTAGAATTCACTTACCCATAATCACTCGCACACACTCACAGTGATATATTCACGGGGAAAATAATATTTTGTGGCAGCTACAAAATATTTTGAAGGTATATACCTTGCAAAATTTATTTTGTGGTTATCACAAAATCATTTTGTTGACACCACTTAATTATTGTGGCAATCACAAAATTATTTTGTAGATACAGCAAAATAATTTTGCAGGGAAGATTTTAAGATTTTATAAAAAATTTTTCTTTCAATGTTGGCTCCCGACCTTCGTATCTTTCTGTACCCTCATTACAGGACAGTGAGTATTTTACAGATGACATTATATCATTGCTTGAAAAAGTCCTTCGAGGTGTGCTGAACAAACTGTTGGCGAAAAACACAAGTCTGTTGAGTACATAGTAACTTGCAGTCCAGACTGTTGTCGTACAATAACGAGAAATTTGCAGATTTCTAGTCATCACACAACTGCAGTCTCTGAGCGCGGTAAAGTAATAAACTACTTTCTACGCATCTGAAGCCTACGTACAACACTACTGAAACAAATTCAATATTCGTAATAACATCATTTAAATCCCGTACATTGCAGCAAAGGGGAAATATTAATTAACAACTGTCTGACGCATGGGACATGCCTGCCAGTCAAGGCCTAGGTTGTATGAAATTAGTTCACTTTATATCTGTGAAACACTAAATTTCAAATTATAAATGGGCATAGCCGCTGGCTACAGCTGACAGTAACGTAATTTGAAACATTATAGAGTCAACATGGATGGCACCCCTCTCCCTATCAGTTCCAACTGCAACTGGGTTCTATATTTTATACCGTCTCTGCAATATAGCGATTGGATAACATTGGTAACGATATACATACATACCGCACTGACCTAAACATAAACGAAATTCACACCAGAGTCACAGAATATGTAGGAATACAGAAGTTAAATAGCAGGTAGGTCAGCGAACTCAGTCACACACGCCGGCAAAATGTCTTCCCTGGCCAGTAACATGCGGAAACACCTACTGCCAATCAGCATGCGGCAGCTGCAATGATAATCAGCAGAAAGGCCAATAGGAAACCTGCACAAGCCAAACATACACGGAGTTGACATCAACAGTCTCGGGCAGCCAATAAGCGGAGAAGTTCGTCAATACCAAACGAGTCGCCACGTCAATTCACGTCTGTATTACTATTTGGTCTGTGCCAGGGCAATGCAAACAAACATAACGTAGAGACATGGAAATGTGGCGGGTTCAACGACCAGCAGGCTGGACTCCACAGTCCTGTATACACTCTGGCCTCAGATACTTGTATATTGTCTGTTGCTACAGTGAGTGACAGTTGTAACATAATGACAAGATACCGCTGAAGTCAGTGAGAGGTTTTATGCAGGTTTACGGTTGGTTCACAGTTCTCAAGATCGAATTTAATAAACAATGATCAAATATCGGAAGTAACTTTGTTTACAGGAGTGTTAAATCTAACCCTCTTCAAATAAATTCTTGAAACGTCCGGGTCTCTAAACATAAGCCCATGCCACAAATGTTATTTCCCAGGATTTCAAACTTTCTGTAATTTGCTTTTGTTCATTTGACTGAAATACTCTCTGCAGTGGAGAAGCGTGATTGGTACAACCATTTATTTTTGGTGGTAAAATATCGATGGCCATGTTCAAAAGGTGAGACGAGTCTCATTTAACTCGACCTACATAATGCTATCAGTAGAGACCTGAAAAATTCGCGTTTTCTTTTAGGCCCAAGCTAGAGTTCCAGCAACTATAGGTCTGTATTACGATCATAATTGGGCGTTGATTTTCTCGATACTTCCTGGAAGTAGTTGAGCCAATAATAAAACTGTAGCTGAATACAGGCCCATTTGACTATGTCAGCGAGCAGCTAATAAACAACTGCTGTCTGCACTATTGCACAAATATTCTTGGAGACTAGCCTACATGTCAGTGAACCCGCGAATTTTTCAGGTCTCTAGCTATCAGCTTTTCCGTCTGCTATATTTTCTACATTTGGGAACTGTTAAGTCTGTGTCCTACTATTGCATCGCTTGAGGGGGAATTTGTGTACTTGGATTTCCTACCTTATTGTTGCATGCATGGCTGAGACACGGCGAAGTTTCCTGGCGAGGAACGATGGCGATAATAGCTGGGCGGCCCTGTTTCCCGTCGTCATGGCTTCAAGACCTCGAGCAGCGAAATGACGCGGGGCACGTTTACTGCTGTTCACTACGCCTTCGCCGAATTGTTTGCTGGCGATGACGTCGATGCGTTAGGCGCTCATTGGCTTGGCATAATCAGCCGAACCCCGTGCCGAAGCTTGCCGAGGATTGCCGAAGCCAGGGGCTAGTTTGAATCCCCGCCTGTTTGCGGATTTGGCGAGCTACTTGACGTCATCTGACGGGA
>PNEQ01008718.1:0-28050 GCA_003012365.1 Medauroidea extradentata | reverse complement strand
TTGAAACATATTCCAAAGTCTGTGTAAATATATGTTGAAAGAGTTAAACCGTTTAGAATGCTGCGTAAGAAGGCGGCAACCAGTGAAATCGAACGTAGCTCCGTCGCTAGCGCGCCGCGAGCAGAATTCACGCCGGTTGCGGGTGGGTAGGCAGCCCACTTGCCAGTTCTGTGTTGAATCGAAACACACTGTACGCTAACCGCAAACTGCACTTGCTTTCTCAGGCCATTTCTTGAATATCGGCTCAGATATAAAAATTCCGGAATATTCACGTAAAACTTTAGTTCTTCCTCCCCATATTATAACAAAAAATAAAAAAAGTACGCATCTTAATTTTTGTGTTACACATTTTCTGAAATTTTCGGCGGCCATTAACTAAACGTTTTTTTTTTTACAATTTTTATGGGGTGATTTCTTTTCTAAATCCGGTCAGTTATGACAAAGAATGAATAAACCGTTAGACTTAAAAATTTCAAATCGATTGGAAATGCAGTTTTGGAGAGACTGCGAGAAATGTTCACTTATTTTCGTGCGCGTGAGGCATTGTATTTCCCGTTTCCAGCTCTCCTTCCAGTCTCGATGACTGGAATAAGCTCCGCCCTCTGGCTTCATCCCACGCCACACACGGGCCGGGCGAGGGCCGCTTCAGGTGTTTACTGTATGTAACCTCCTTGGGTAAGACACAGCGACGTGCCTCAGGTTCAAATTTTTGATAGTAAATAAATGAATACAATTCGGCAAGTCAATTGCAAACGAGTAGGAACTCAATACCTGTCCTCTTATTGTACGCCCGAAATTACACAATATTTTTTTTCGTACACTTAACAGTTAGACGCCCGTAAGTCTCAGCGAAAAGTGAATGAATTATCTGAGACATCATTAAGACGTCGCTAGCAATCTGCCACCCCTGACTTGTGACGGTTATTGCAACATTTCTAAAATAAACTTGTCAGAACAACGCTTAGCTATACGGTGGTTCTCTATCACGAATTGTCTGTAAGTGCCCAGACACGTAGGCGTCGCGACGCTCAAACTGAGGACGCTCGGCTGTATCACCACAACACGTCAGCCTCCTCGTCTCAACAACATCCGTCCCGACCATTAACTACTTGTGCGCGTTGTCCATATTTGGTGCCGTAAGTCCCCGCTGCGTGCCCCGCAGACTTTGGCTCAGTTTGGGCCAATTAGGAGACATCTTATGAAAGATGGTCACGCCCTTCGATGACGGTACATTCCTGCCATTGCCGTATTTAGTTATTGTAATTTTAAATTATGTAATGTTTCACATGTACCATATGTTTTCCCTTAGTTCTACAATGCCTTATGTTCTAAGTATTACTACTTGTGACCTAAATCCAACTATAGGCTGGGTCTCCTCCCCTCTCCGTCGTCAGTTACGGGGTTTACATTAATGGTAGGAGCTTGAAAATGCCTGGATGCTGGTCAAAGTGCACCTGCCTTTTCCATAGAGAAAATAAATATGTGCACTTCTGTTTATTTAAATAAAATTATGCACATTGATGCTGGCATTATGACAGTGGTTTCATCGGCATCGTGACATAATGTAGACAAAAACGACAATTCGCATGAGATGTTTATTTTTATATTTCTAATTTATAATATTTTTTAATATAATTTATGGCTATTACTCTAATCATGGTAGTTTCCCTCTCGAGCGTCACAAAACCAATGGGAAATTCAGCCGTGTAGAGTGCGCCACTGACCTACATATTCCTGTCTCAACTTTCAGAGATCGCATGATAGTCGCGGTTCGCAACATTACGTTTCGTTGCTATGTAGGACTACGGTCTCTTCACATTAACGGAGTTTTTTTTAACTAATGTATATTTACTTTTTTCTGGTGTTTATTGCAATGGGTTTGTACACTCAGGTACAATATATAGTTTGTTGTTTTTTATGTGTTGGAATGTTACTTATTGTAGTATCCATAGCTTAAACACAACAGTTTTAGTGTGAAACATGCTACGTGACATATTTGTAAAAAAGCGGTGGGCAGACTCGTTTGTGTCCAGTTATGTCTCAGCATGTTATGGAGGGTACTTAATGAACGACAGTTTCAATTCGCTAAAACATTATGCAGGCTAATTTCTTAGTAACTAGATTTGTAGGTACACTATTCGTACTATATTGTTGAATGAAATAACCACAAGTGAAAAACATTCATGTTTCTCAGTGTTTTCTAAGTTTTGAAGTCAAATACTGACATTCTTTGGGGGTATAAGAGAACCGTTCTATCACGAATTATTTTAGTTTTTTGTAATGCCTTTACATATGCAGGCGTACATTTATGTACTTATGACTTATGTGTTTATGTACCCGTGTACTTATATCAAACGAATCGAATGTGCAATTTCAAATTAATAAATTTTGGGTCTGAATACTTACTGTTAATTACTTAGTAGATGCATATGCAATTCACTGTAACTTTTGCAGTTAAGGTTTTTACAAACTAAAAGTTTATATTTAGGTTGTTTAAAACACACAATTTATATACATATATCAAATTATTATGTAATTTGACTCTCGCTGTTTGAATTGTAATAACATTTGTTCCAAACACTTAATTACTATAGACGTGAGTGTCCTTCCCAACGTTAGAATATATTCGGTACACACTTCCGAAGAACGCTCATCACATTTTTGTCTTACTCATCGATTTTCACATTAATTTCTATAGTCTTCGTACACTCTATCAAACGTGGTCGTTTTAGGGACATTTTATTTAACTATCAAACCAACACGTTCATTAAATTAATTTTCAGCTTGCCCTATATTTGTTTAACAGTACAGTATACCAAGAAAAATTGTTTCTTTGAAATGAACGTAAAGTTTACTTGTTTTCCGGTATGGTATAGTAAACCCTGTGTAAAATCAACATCTTACTAGCATTTTACGTGCCTGCGAAGTCAAGATTACGCGTCGATGCCTACAAATTGCTAGAAAATTATGATTTTGTTTTCCAACAACCCTATTTCTCAATATGCACGATTTGGAGTCAGAAAAATGTTAAATGAAAAACGTAACTTTGTTTTACAAGTAGAGTTTGCTTCAAAATGCGTACTTATTAATTTTAACCTGTTTCTTAATTATTTTTATATATGAACACTACTGAATATTTTTCTTTTATTTTAATATATATTAATATATAATAGTAATAATAATAATGATTAGAACATATTAAATCAGATTATCTGAAAGGACGGCGTGCGGTAAGTTTTGAGTGGTAATACTTTGTAAAGTATGTCGAAAAGTATTTTTAATTTGTCTGTAAATTTCACATAATATTCTAAAAAGTGCATACAACGTCAACATAAAAAATACTTTTCTTTAAAAAGAATCGTAAATCACTTAGTAAGAAGCTAAATGGCATTTAACGGCTATTATCATTGGAACATAACAGTAACAGTTTATTGTATTTTCTAAAATGTAGTTAACGTCTGTTTTTAAAATTGTCAAATATTTTTGATTAGTGGTGAAATTAAATCAACATTTTCGACTTACTTTTAATAAACTATAACTTCGCAAAATTAAAGCACTTGCTCTTCTCAGAAACCGGCATCTAATTAATTTAAGCGATCATTTCTCGTTTCATGACATTATAATGTGACGTTTATGTGTACTAGTAATTTAACTTTATCCTAACGATGCTTTCGTGATGTTACAAGAACGTGTAGTTCTATTTCAAAAAACCTTACTTTAAACGATGTTGTTTTTTCAACGTCTATAATTTAAGTTACTTATTACTTCGTGCACATTAGTAAATAAAACACGTCCACATTAGAAGGATGTTAAAACTGTATAGCAGAATAAATTATGTTGAATTAAGTTTTTGAATATGTAGTCCCTAACCATATAATGTAGTTAGGAAAATTTTGGCGACAACTCTAGTTTAACACTAATATAATTTAATTGCATTCGAAACTTTTTTGTAAATGCCTGGAATTCCTTTCTAAAATTAAAGCACCACAGAGAAAACTTTTTAAAATGTCTTTTCTTCTTAATGGCGGCCCTAATCGATGGAAGAATTTATGAGGCCGCCGCCCCTGAGCGCCAATGTTGAAATTGATTTGGAAAGCGAGCAGCCCCGTGGATATATTAAAAATTCTTCTTGAAAGTTGTCGTCTAGAATGTGGGGATGAAATTTCATGGTCGACTTATAACGAGAGCAGGAATCGTGCCTTGTAAATTCTTCACTAAGTTGAATAACTTTGCAAAATACAATTCACATGCCACTTCGCCACGAGTAACAGTACGTAATTATGACTTAACTAAGTTGTACGTTAGAATTTCAAGTTTTTTAGGTGTTTTCTAACGCAGAATATACAAAATAAGTAATTGTTTATCGTTGACTATTTAAAGTGAAACTGTTTTGTTAAAAATCCGTCCACCCAGCCGCTCATCTGTAACGTAAACTTAGGCTATATTGGCGTCACGCTTACGTAGTGATAAAAAAATTAAATGATGCCTTTTAGGATAAAAGGGTAGATTGTTATTAGTCGGGGAGGAACAGCGGTGTTGTTTAGTGGTCGTGACACAGAGACCAGATAGTGTTTACTCCGCCTCTCTCCCACATTGTCATGGCTGGCACGCAGGGAGACTAGCAACACCTCGCAATACATCGTGGACGTGCCAGGGCGTCTGTTGTTTGCTCGACCAAGTCCTCCAGGCAACAGACATCACCTAGATTTTGTTTGTAGTGGTGACAACCCACTATACACTCGCCAGGCGTCGATAATCCTTGTTGCTGAACCAAACATCCTTCCATCTTCAGGGCAAAGCTCCATGTACGCTACCCCGGGTTTAACTTACACAAACCTGTCAACAACGTGCTTTCAAAACACATTATATTGCAGTTATTTTTTAATAATTCTTACAATGGGGCAGTTAGAAACTAAAGAAGTATTTTGGTATACGTCATTGCAACAAATGGTACTGGTTTTCTGTGGCACACCATTTACTGCAATAGCATACGTCCAAAATGCTTCTTTAGTTTGTAACATGATGTTGCAGTTAGTTTCATTCTTGCAGAAACTGCTTCATTACTTCTGATGATCTTAAATAGCCGCTTTGGGACAAGGAAATGTCGACACTGGCTGTAAAACCAATTACAAAAATGCTTAGGTTATATTTTTGTGCGGTCCTTTTTTTTCCCCTGCATATATTTTTATGCATCTTTTCTGTGCAATGTAGCTATTAAAAGTGTTGATTACTACACACGGGAGCCAAATTCCTCTTTAGTTACATGACTACATTACATGGTTACATGATTAGCAGTGATAGTAATGTATAATGTTTCATTGCAGAAAAAATTTTAAATGCTTTATAACCCGGCCTCAAACGAGATGGCTTTTCTCAGGAAATTTTCGAAATAAATTTGTGGCAAGACTGACATCTCGCAGTAGTAAAGTATTCCTTTTCTTTCCTTATAACAAGAGGGTCCTAACACGGCTGCGTCTCTACCCAGTGAATATGGAAGCGATAAGGGAAGCATAGCACTAACTTCGATAACATCGTTGCTTTAGCGCTTAAAGAGTTAAATTGAAATGTGTCGTACTTCTGATGGTACGTTACAAGAATTGATGAACAAACAATGTTAATGACTGGAAATGTTGCAAATATTACTGCTGTCTATCATTGCCATCTTTTCAACGTGCAGCCGACTATAAACATATTTAAGCAAATGAATTTAAATTACTTTCATGTGTAGTTTCTAGTTTAAAATATTTACATTGTTACACGCCAAATTATTTTCCTTCGCAACTATATGAATCCTTTTCTTCGTTTGCAATAGCGATAGAAAGCGAGGGTCACTAGCAACGATAAATTTATCTAATTATTAATTTTCGAATCATAAAAATTAATTATTAGGGTCGTTGCATAATGGAATCGGAAGCACACGCATATAAAGAATGTAGAAAAATTCAATTTCATTATTCTGGAGAAACCATCCTAACGTGTAGAGGAACGAAACAAGTGTGGGCATCGGTCAGAAAATGCACAGTTCCTACGTTACAGTTCGCAGTACATGACGTATGGTTGATAGCACGTGGGCAGGATCATGTTGCTGTGGAGCGCCAATGTAGCTGTAGTAGCTGTAGGCAGACCTATACCAGATGAGATGTACAAAACATTGAATTGGGCGCACACACTTCCCGCTCTAGCATCGAGGTGTATCAAGCATCGCGTGGGCATTACTGCAGGAAGAGGTTCAAATACGATCATTCCAATGCTGAGTCGAATCATGTGTTCGTGCTAACAGAGGCCATTTTGAACATTTTCTTTAAAACCGTAAGAGCAGTTGATATCGTTTCACACGTTCCTAACAATTGTCACAGTTGTTCCTACTGTCTGTGTGTTAGTGGCGTAGTGTGTGGCATAGTAATATGATACAGGCTGCTGTAGTGATGCTCCACAGCTACATGATCCTACCCGCGCGCTATCGACCATACGTGACTGATTGCGAATTGTAGCGCAGAAACGGAGCGCATTCGGACCTATATCCACACAACATGTTTCGTTCCTCTACATTGTTTCCCGAGAATATTCACATGGAATTTTCTAACATCCTGTGGAGTAGGGAGTGGTTAGTTCTTGAGCCTGCAAACTCGGTTATGCAGACCTACATCCGGCTTTCTACCAGCTCCACAGTCAGATTACACGTGACACTGACCTTCGTGGTTTTACCTCGATTTATAACTCGCACGTGGGAATCGTGTCGGACGATGCCGCTGGCCGGCGGATTTTCTCGGGGATCTCCCGTTTCCTTCGCCCATTCATTCCGGCGCTGCTCATACTCACATCATATCACCCCTCACCAGCGCTAAAGACCTCGATGTTAAGCCCTGACCAAATTCTCTCACTCACTCGATTTATAATCTCCAATTGTTTAGGTTAGTCCACTTTTCATTTCTGAAATGGGCCCCTCTCACGGATTTTATTGAGAACATACGCGTAAACTGCATGGGAAAACTAGCCAATGAAAGTCGAAATTTTTAAATTTGGCGGTGTCTTGAGGAAATTACTGCCATTACAAAATCTTACATTTCAAACGCACACGAAAACAGTTCGTCATAACATGGCTGCCCCTGTGATGTCATCAGCCAGTACACCAGCCTGTTTTTGGCGGGTCTGAAGCATAATTTTTGGTTAGACATATTGGTTATTTGTTTATATAGTGTTTTGGGCCAATATATAGGGTATATGTAATCATCGTGCTCAATTATTTTGGACATACGCCTTTACAATATCATGTCGTCCCAGAAATCATAGTAAGAGACTAAGAAAAACGAACGAAATATGATAAAAATGAGAATAATAGCCTAGTTGGCTGCAGTCGAACTAGGCTCGTTTTCTCATATTTTTCGTATTTCGTTTGTTTTTCTTAGTCTTATACTACAATTTCTGGGACTTCGTAATACTGCAATGGCGTATGTCCACAATAGCACAGTACGTTTTCTGTCCCATTGCAAGAACTATTCAAAGACATATAGGTGTTTATTCTACTCGCAAACCACGCTAGAAGTCTGAGATCTTGTAAAAACAAACAAAGAAATAGTTTAGAATAGTACACAGACTCATTAATGTTTAGGAGATCTATGGTTGCAGCAAAAAACATTTTTAAGTCAACAATAATTTAGTGACCAGAATATTATATGTCGTGTTGAGTATCCATGTACTATAAATGTTTTATATTTGACAATAAATTAGATACTTAACAAAGTGTTGCTCTGGAAGCAATGAGCTGCAGCATCCTACGAACATTAAAACTTATATACAGAAATTGAAACATATGTAAACAACTAAATATACAATTTTAAAAATATCGAATTGAAGAAATATCGAACGTAGTGTAGGGTAGGTTATTAAATACATGTCGTTTAAAAATAATGATATAAAGAATGTTATGTTAATTTCGTGACCGCAAAAATCGAGGACAAGCCATAAAGATACAAACAGCTGTCACATATTCAATACATTTACTCTTCTGCCTTGTATTTGGTGTTTGTCTTTTATGGTAGTCCAACCTGCATTATTTACACAGTGGCACGCGGTGCTGGTGTTCCTTTGCAGTCAACCATTCTAAAACTAACCATGCTCGAAGTTACATAACTTCTGTAATCAGATGTTCACCAGAGTATCAAGACGCGGTGCTGTCTGATGACGTTAACGCGTTTCTAGTCAGCGACGCAGAATAAGCTGTTTTCATATCTGTTATGTGTGTCGTATAACTGAACGAAACACTTTTAAGTAAAACTATTTATGTTATATTTGTATTTTTCCGTGTTCTTTTATGAGAATTAACTTCTAATGAATTTTAAATGCACTGAAATTGCCCATTTCCTAGGATTCTTTCTATGCGTAAGAAAACCTAAATGTTTAAAATAGTCAAATTATAAGATTAAACTTACAGTAAGAATTAAATACAAAAACTTTAATCATATCTCTGTTATTTTGTTATCGGCTCCCGACGACCATATTTATGTTCACAAAATTTTATTTCCGTTTATTATTATTTATAAACTAAATGCCGCCGTTTTGTTCTCCAAGAATTTGCTACTTCTCAATTTATTTGCATTCACAAAACTCGCTATCTTGATTACCAATCACTTATTATCGTACAGCACTATATTAATTTCGATAATTTCATACCAATGTTGCTATGGACTTACCTATGATTGAATGTTTCTATTTCTTCTAATAGAATCGTTTGTTTTGAAACACTAGTGTTTATTGTTGGTAAGAGCTACAAACAATGATTCATAAGCAAGAACATTGTGACTACAAACTGTAAGGTACGTTGATAGTGATAACATATAGGTTCTGAATTTATTCACAGCAATAACCAGTTACTTCTGAATAATTTTCATCGCTAAGCCACTGGAGATTGGACCATCTCCTAAAGTGGCATGCATTAGCTATAATTAGTCGCCCTACATAGTTCGGACCTTTTCTTCACCATATACACGTGTAAACTGGGCTGTGACATTCTGTTAAGAAATACCACTTTTTTCGAGGGTGGAAAGAGTAAGATGTTTTCTAATGGACCAGAAGGGCTTTGTGGAGTTCAAAGTCGGACTAGGAGATGAGAAGTATTTATGGATGTGATTGGCCAAAGAGTAGAGATAAAGCTATTCTGGATACATTATCTATGAAAGCACCATTTGTGAAAAATACATAGCTTATTTAAATAAAATATATATTTATACCATAGAACCAACACAATTATCTCCCTTCTCATCAAAGTAGTCGACCTGTTTCAATTCACTACATGTTATTACTTGAAATATTACCTTACATGAACAATACCGTATACAGAGTAAACCATTATCTAATTCAATATCGTTTACGGTCATGTATATATTATCTATTATTATCATTGTTATTTTTACAAAATGTTAACTGTAATCTTTACCCGATAGTAACTGACAGTTGGAAACGGGGAAGTCGTATTAATGTGTACGAAATGCAGAAAGTAGAGTAGGGTTGGTGGTGGTGTGGGGGTGATGAAGGTGTAGTAGTGGTTTATTGGTGATTGTGGTGGAGAGGAATGATAAGAGGGACGTGACAAATGTGCGGAAGGGGTGATTGTTTTCTCTTTAATTTCGAACTTTTAACCTTTGGTGGCATCGAGCTCTAGGTCATGTTCAAGGTAACAAATCCAATTTGGCGGCCGGGGTTCATGATATCACCAACAAAGTTCCACAAATCCTCACTCGCGTCTTAAGATCCTCCACATGTTTTCAAGACTCGGACCAGCTGAAATATACTACCTTCCAGCAGTATCAGTAGACTGAAATCGATTATCAGCTTATGTCTAGAACAATTATTTCAAGAAACTAATATCACGTTGTAAATAAGCCTTTCATATTATATATGTTTCAAACCTTGTCAATGATTCCTTGCACCTAGAGATTCTTGCGTGCTGAAGAATAGTGATTTACATCAGGGGCTTAGTCACCTTTACACATAACTTCTTCAATTATAAAACCCATCTTCTATATTCAGATACTGATAAATAAAATACTAGTCAGTGTGTTCGACTGTTATTAAGGGAATGAATATACTAAACTGCTCATAGTTTTCAGGGTTTTGAAAATAAAAAAACATCACCACAGAGAGTGACAAAAATGCCAGTGGCGGCTATCTGTGGCTTCGACAGATGACTGCGCGTAAACAAAAATAATATAACATAAAAATCGCTATAGTTTCTTACACCATACTCCTTTGATTACAATTTATACAGTTTCCACTAAACAATTTTTGTAATTTTATAGGAAATATCTAACAATCAATGGTAGGATCTGCCTGCATACAAACATCAGTATTTCAAGTTTAAAAGTGCAATACATATTTTCTTCATTTTACAGTTTCGAAATTTTTATTTTATTTAGGGCCGATATTCCTGCATTTACAGGCCATAGTATTTTATATATATACGTATATACACGTGTTTCAAATAATGTTCTTGATTCTGATTCCAAATTTTTCATGACAATTGATTTAAATAATTAAACCACATCTGAACACATTATCCACAAATTATTGTTTCGTTTTACGCGTAAATACTTAACGTACCTTAAATTTATTTCATTAATAAGTGTAAACGCACTTAAAAATATTTTTATACCATTAAGGAACCACACACATATTAGAAGCATAATTTTAGAAAATGTGTTAGACAATTGTAGGTCTACATACTTTCCATAAATACAATTAATATTTAGTTAGCCACTAAGATCCCGTAGGAAAAAAAAAACACTGCACACTATTTAGTGCTCTGCGTATTGGAGTCATACTTTACAGGACGCGCGAGCCAATGCCATCCCTATCACTTATATTGCTGTGCCTGAAACGCAGAAAATAATGACACGTGTGTATGACGCTTACTTACATATTTTATACTGTCGGAAAGTATGGTTATTGGTATAATTTCTGTATTATAGGAATGTTATAATAACGTTATTTACATGAAAGTATTGATAACATGATTTTCCTGACACGTTTTGAGTCTGTAGGACGTATAGATCAAAAGTTATTTATATGAAATAATACTACCGATAATGGTACCACATAGACACATTTATACCGTCATAACATAACAAATATTACATATTTTCAGCAATGTTGCTAGCAAACTTTTTAAATATATTCGAAATCGGTGTTTGAAACATGATGCAGACAACTTAGTTAATATGATAGAAGCATATAAGTTACAAAGATTTTTCTACTTCCCGTTCTTGATTTGTACAGTTTTGCTTGTAACGTATACTTCCAACATACTTAAAACAAGTTGGCTCTAACACTGCTAGAAAAATTGTAGGTCTACATTAGCACGTTAGTTGTTGCCAAATTTTTTGATGATACCCACTTTTTTTTTTTGTTCCGGTTCCGCGTTTCCAGGTTTTAAGGGTGTTAAAGTGCGATAAATTCATATTCATATATGTTTTTAATGATGTTAGTTTTGCATACGTTATTTGTGAGTATAGTTTGCTCTTACGAAATAATTTTAGCTCTCATAGTTTTCTCATAACGGTGCAGTAATATATACATTTACAAGTTACTTTGACATGCAAACAGAAAAAATCACTTGACTTTCATAAACGAAATAATTCACTGTGAAATAACATGCTATCCGCTATGTAACAAAGTAATAACAAATTCTCCATTTAACCTGGTTTCTATTTTAAAAAATTCTGAATTTTTAACTTTTTTCTTGTACTTTTGCGGTTATTTTAAAAAATTCAAAATATTAGGTCTGGGCTTCTAAGTGCTTTGTTGCGTAGCTCATAGAATGTTTGTTAACTGTGAATTATTTAATTTAAGTAATTCAATTGGTTTATACTATTTGCATGACCGCGTAACACGCAAATTTTGTCTCTGAAGCACCATTTTGAGAAAACTGTGTGAGCAAAAATTATTTCGTAAGAGGAAACTGTACTCACAAGTATCGTCTGTAAAACAATCACTACACCTTAAAAATAAAAATTATGCTTTTATCACACTTGAACACGCTTAAGAACGTGATGTAGAAAATAAAAGTACAAAATGAATGCTGATTTGCTTATTTTTTTTAAGAAAAACATGTTGGTAATTTACGCGCATGTGCGCGTATGTGTATATATATTAATTTTGTACGGTGTAACACTCTAATCTTGTGGTTTCATTGGAATATGGTACGTTCATTGCGAGTTATAAGTGTCTGACGTATTTTTTAGTTTATTGTGTGAAAATAGTTTTCTTAAGGTGCGTAATGTTTGGTAGGGTGAACGCTGGGCTAGAAGTGTTTTTTCTTTCATACGTTAGTACATGTGTTCATGAAAACTGCATTTGGACAAAAAAAAAGAATATAATCTGACACAGTTTCAATTTATACCTAATGCACTATGTCCGTTATGTATCAGATACGTATTTTATGTTCATCTCTCGAATTACGCAATCCACCACGTCAATTCTCTTCCAACCCTCCCAAATGAATACTACACCAAGCAAAATGAACAACACCAATATTTTGATAAATCCCGAAACACTCAGCTAACATGTAAATGAAAAAGGTCGTGGTTCGCGTACTATCCAATAACCGAGAAATTTACAAACTTTCGTAACGATTATGGTGCAATGCCGTAAGTTAAAGCTCTACGTACGTAACGACCAAATGTTGTGCAGTTAAAATTGTGTACAAAATATACAGTAAAGAGCATTTCATTTTTATAAAATAACTAGCAGTCATCAGCGGCTTTGCTCGCGAGTATTATTCGCAACTGCTGGTAATATTTACTTTAATTGAAGAACCTATTTGTACTCAAGATTGGTACTTCAGTCATCAAATGTTAGAATGTCCAAGCGGCTAGTTCTGCAGCAGGATAAGTAGCTATAGCTGTCCACGCGAAAAGCAGTCTTAAATTTGTCCCTGACATTAACGGCGACTTCGCCTGGACCTTATTTATTACCCTGCCAATTTGACGCTGTGGGGTAGTTACAAACACCTAAGGTAAGAGGTGAATCGAATGAAAAACATCTTATTTACCCTATGTACATCCATTGGTGACGGTGCCCTCAATTATGTATTTTTAACATATTCACTGGAACTTTATCGCTGTTACAAAGTTTCAGTGGGTAAAGGTTTCACGGAAACGTATTTGGTACAGCAAACGTAATATTAGTTAGATGATATATCGTCGTTTTACTGCCAAAAGTGACCCAGTCAAAATGAGATAATATGATAAAAATGCTAGGAATATGTATATATTGTTCACGAAAAATTGCCCAAGTTTTAAATATATTCGTCATTTCGTACTGTTGCGTCACAGTATGAAAACGTACCACATTTTTGTTAATATCTACAATTTAATAGTGTTTTTAAACAAAATAACATGAATGACTTAATCACTTATGGCAGTATACTGACGATATGTCAGCTGATGTTGTGGAGGAACCTAAGTGTAAAGCGAACTGCAATTTTACCCCTTTTAAACGACTACATGTAAATTGCACTAATTCAATCTGCCTTGTAATTATTGTGTGTCAAAATTGAACATTCCCACGTAGCTTTTAACGGAATTCGAGCTCAGAACCTGCCGGAATTTAGACCTGAGTAACAAACAACTGCGTCACGTAACGTCGAAATAATTCATGAAAATAAAATTAAATTTTATTAAAAAATAAATAAAATATCTGTGTCCTGGGCTCATAGAGGTTACTGTAGAGTGAAACTCCTGTATGGGTCGTTTCTCGCTGCTCGTTCCTGCTTTTCGGATCGCCTGCCTTGATTATTGACCAACTTAGTTTTATTCTTAATAATCACGTTTCTTATAAAGAAAAAAAATTACGTACATATTTTTTAAAATATTTACGTAAGCATCACTCTGACGCGAACAGCACCTCAATATCGATACTGGTTAGATAGATATCGTGGGTTGATGGAAAACAAATTTTGTGCTTTTTCACCCTTTTGGGTGTCGAATTTCAAAATACTTTAAATTTACATCTTAGACATTTGTATAAGTATCCAACAGAAGTTTAAATCATATCACTAGCCCGTTCAGTCGAATCAAAATCGATCATTCACTAAAAGAACACATATCACCCCTGCACAGTACTGAGAAATCGAATTTCGAAAAATCTGAAAACAGTATTGCGATAATTTCTGTAATCATATTCCTGAAGCAGAAATTAATTGTATATCTCGACGGGTTCGATAGATATCGAGGATTTATCTAAAACACGTTCAAGGTCTTTTCACCACTTAAGAGAGTAAATTTCTAAAAACCCTTTAATCACGTTTTAGAATACTTTATTGGTATCTCGTGGACGTAAAAAACACAACATTAACCCGCTGGGTTCAAGATATATCGCCGATTAATTGAAAACGCTTTTCACCACTTTTCACCCATTTTCACGTTCTTAGGTGGCGAATTTCGAAAATTCCTGAAAATTTTTTTTTAGGTATTTGAGTAAGCATCAATCCTAAACAAAAATAACGTCGCTGTATAAAAAGCTATGGGATCGATATATATCGAATGTGAGTCGAAAACTCATATTACCCCTTTTTAACCAGTTTAGGGCCGAATTCAGAAAAAATTTTTAATGGTACTTGGGATATTTACAAAAGCACCAATTTAAAGCAAAGAGCACTTCGATATCTAGATTGATTCGATAGATATGGAAGGATAATCGAAAACACAGTTCACGTATTTTCACCCCTGTAAATAAAGAATTTCGAAACGTCTATGAGTCCTGTCATAGACATTTGTAAAAGTAACCAATTAAAGTTAAAATCACGACAATAGCCAATTGTGTTTCAAAGATATAGACGATTCATAAAAAACACATTTTGCCCCTTTTTACTGTCTGGGGGTCGAATTAAAAAAAAAACCTAAAATTACTTTTTGGGTATTTAGGTAAGCAATATTTTGAAGTGAATATCAACTCTCTATCCCGAAGGGTTCGATGGATATCGATAGTTGATTGGAAACACATTGAAGGTCTTTTCACCCCCTTAAATGTCGAACTTCGAAAAATCCTTAAAATAGCTAATATGCATTTTTACGAGTGTCCTATTAAAGTAAAAATAACGACGATTGGCCTTCGGGTTCGGGCTTTATCGACGTTTCTTCGGAAACACATTTCACCCCTTTTCACCCACTTAGAGGTCGAATTTCGAAAAATCCCGTCTTAGTGCTCGCCTACGACCTGAGGGGAACCCCCACAAAAAATTTCACGATTCTAGGTCCAGTGGTTTGGGCTGCAGTTTGATATGTCAGTCAGTCAGTCAATCAGTCAGTCAGTCAGTCAGCTTTCATTTTTATATATAGAGACAACCGCACTATTGGGACCACGGCCATAGAGGAACAGGTCTAGATACTTGATTTGAAAATTGACCCCGTTATGACTGATTGGCGCCACTGGCACTCTGGGGTTGTTTTAACATTGCGTAAATGGGACTACAAGGAGCAAACTCGTGTCGGAGCTGCTAGGAGAACAGCTAGTACGACCCTATATTGCAATGTTAAAACTACACTTCATTGCTAGTGGCGCTTTCAGTCATAACGGGGTCAACTCAATAGCATTGATAGATAGGCGAGTGTCCAGACCTGTACATCTACGACCGTGGTTGGGACGTAAATTTAACACCAAAGAAAATAATAATTTATTGACTAAAATGAACGTTTAAGAAACCTCTAAAACGTAGCCAATACTATTTTCGTAGCTAGTCAGCTGAGAAGCACGAGCTAAACAATAACTTTTAGATCTGAACTTTTTTATTATACAGGACCGGTGAATTTAGTAGACCTCCATAATATAACAATCATATTTTAAACACGATGTAATGCTGTTCGTTGGTAAGCAAATAGGTTTGGCTATAATAAGCGGCATGAACGAAATTGATTTTATCACGACTGTTGCTATGCTGCATATCAACTGAAACGTATGTCAAGTAGGTATTTAGTTTGGTAAGATTGCACGTTTTCATACAAATCAATTTTTAAGTGCTTTTTATTAGACAGTTAGCAAACTAATTAAATAAAAATGAAGTATGTGAACACGTTGAATAAACCTGTTTTTAAATACTAAATGTCATTTAATTTGGAACATCATAAAACAGTTAAAACAGGAATTGATAATCAAATGAACTAAAATAATTATTTCAACCAATCTTCCGAAAGTTAAATTCAAGTTTATTCGTGTCATAATGGTAATAATAGTGCAGCAGTACTTTTGCGGATACTTGATCAGCTTTGCCTATGCAAGTAGTGCCTTTTTAGGTACTACTTTGTTGAGATTAGTAAACGCGTTTATGAAATAAGTGATGCTTGCTGAATAAGCATTATTTCTTGAAGTAATAATTTTTTGCCCAGCGAGTCTTGACCATGAATCCCACCACAAGTATGAGATATTCAATTACTCTCGTTACACATTCTGACAAGGGGTACTGGTTTATCGCAGAATAAATTTAAAGTTCGCTAAGCTTCTAAGTAACGTGTTTGTCGCTATTATCGCTATTATCGTTGACGATCATCTTTAGTAATTGGCGAGTCCTCATTTAACTAGGCCAGTTCGAACTTTGGCGTTCCAATACTGATAGTTTGCTATTTCTCTGACAACAGCAAAATCGTGCATTATAACCCTCATCCAAACGTACAAATTACAGGATGCTACACTGTTTTGAGCGTACTTTAGCACGAAATACTCTCTAGATTTTCCAGTATTGTTTTTACATTACACTGCGCATTTTTTCCAAGGAAAATGTTGTTCTGTTCAATGTCTGTAATAGATAATTTTCGACTGTGCAAAATTGCAGTGAAATATTAAATACCGACAAGCCTACCATATTAAATAACCCAAACTCTACACTCTACCAAATTAACACATTTGAAATAACTAAATATATTTACTCAAAGTTAACACGAAAATTCATTAAAATGGAATTCCTATTATTGATTTAAAGTATTTTTGACTAGCAATTAAATTAATAATTCTAAGAAAAAGCAGCACTGCTACGGCCCTGATTACAGTATACAGTAGCTAAATTTAGCTCACGGTTTTGTTTTTCACAACTTCGGCATAACACAAAAATCTTGCTACAACTCTAACCATAATGTCTGATATTGCTTTTGTTCGTGCAGCCACACGAATCGCACGTTTCGGTATATATTTTTTTTCCGATATCGCAGATATTGGTTCCGTGTTGGTAGATTGTAGTGCGATCTGAACAAACTTCCAGCAAATACATTTAATTTTTCCAGACGGAATGAGCTGGCCTCTTTCGATCTACATTTCTGCATTTGCTGCTCCATTCCTTTATTTTCTTCAGTGCTCACATTTTCTTCCTAACATTTCCACAGGGAAACATACAGACAAAAGATGCCACGAATACACGCATGCAAACTGGAACGTTCCGAAAATTAATAAAAAAAAATGGAATAATAAATGATTTGATAAAAAACCAACGCAGTTCAGACAGGATGTATTAGCCTAGCACGCCCGTAGTCTAATCCTTGTTCGTGAACAGTTTATTGACAGTGACTTGGTGATTATATCGGCGACTAGAACGGGCGGTGATGATGCTGGGGTGTAAAGGGGGTTGTCGGAGTAATCCGGCGTCAAATGAGGAGCGTTAACGAAGCCAGACGCGGCTACTGTTGGCAACCCTGCGCGAGTTGATCCTGCCAACAGAATAACTCGCCTATGAAGCGCTCGCTCTTTTCAGGGGTGGACGAAGTGTCACCCGAGTGAGTGAAAACACACAGTGCGAGAATGTGACAGAGATTAAAACCATCCGTATCTCCATCTGTGTTCCCGCATGAGGGAAAGGAAACGTTATAGAACCAGCCAAGTCACGGAAATATAAAATTTAAACTTTGTAAATGAGAAAATGGTCTACTCCAATATGACACACGTACTCATGTGATAATGTGACTATATGTATGCAGCTTCGTCAGTCTATACACATGTCCTTTTGAGACAGAAGAGAGTAACGTTTAGCAATGTGTATCACTAGAAATGAAGTTTGTCACAGGCACATCCCAGAGGACAAATTGTTTGGACTCGTTTACCCTCATCGTTGTTGAATCATGGAACTAAGACATTTCTGTAATAGCCAGTACTACCACAGAATAAACGTATTTATTCTGTTGTATTATAAAACATTTTTATCTGCAAGGCGTTTTAATTTCACTTCGGTGGATCTTAAAGTTATCGATGTAAATGGTGATCAAGTACGATGGGTATCACTTTAGGAGACGACCTCTGATAGGAAAACATAATGAGCACCTTGAAATTGTGGTGCGTGTGTAGCCCATCCCGAACGTGAAGACAGTGGAACAACGCATCTATATTGTCAGTGACACTATTCGTAAGCAGAATTGCACATTTGACCGCGAACGAATAAATTGCTTATATCACAAAAATTCTTCCTAATGGGAACTTTTGACTACCTTTTTTTTTTTCCTTACGGAGTTTTTTACCTTATGTAGTTAACTTTATTATAAAGGTCATCCTGCACCGGTTGCTGAACCAAACGTGGAAGAAACCAAATTTTCCTATTCAGTAGCAGATCACAATAAGCAATTTTGTTGTAATCAGAGTACATAAGGAAACAAATTATTTGACGTAAAACTTTTAATTAATTTACACAGATAATTTCGCGTACACATACTATGTTTTTAACAATACGCATACATTTTTTGCTATGTTGCATCATATTGTGTACAAAGATAAATTCAGGACTGTGATATTAACGTTGTAATAATGTATATCAAAATCCCAAGTATCAATTTGTAAATACAGTATTAAGTTTATTAACTTTTGTGTCCGCAAGAATTAGACGATTGAGCTTTTCTCACAGATGAATGCGAAAAAAAGAAACGCAGGCCATGGCTTATATTTGCAATGCAATATTTTACGGCAGAGTAGCGTTAGTCCGAGCAAAATGTCTTGGAAAGTGGTGTGCGACTTTGGGATCACGATTGAGGAAACATTGGGCACTTAACTCTTTCAAGGTTAAGAAAAAAGTTAAGCAAACTTACTAAATATTCCCTAATCGAAAGCCTATATTTAATTAACGAATACTGACCAGCGTTACGTAGGCATATTTTATCAGTGTGGCATTTTTAGCACTTTTGAAAGACATTTCTCTTGACTTGGGTGGATATGTTGGGCTACAACATGTCAGTTGTTTTACGCATTTCGCATTGGTGGCTGAGCAAGTACTAAATAATTTTCTTACAATTCACTGACTGGAATCTATATATATATATATATATATATATATATATATATATATATATATATATATATATATATATATAAAAGGAAGTGCCCCATTCACTGACTGACTGACTCATTCATTCATTCATCATCAACGCCCAGCCCAAACCACTGGACCTAGAAACGTGAAATTTTAAGGGAAGTTTCCTCTTGTGGCGTAGGCGCGCACTAAGAAAGGAAATTTTGAAATTCGGCTATTAAGGTGGTGAAACGGGGTGAAATGTATTTTTTGCAAATATTTGATATTTCTCGAACCAGACGGGCTATCGTCGTCTTATTCACTTCGTTAGGTCGCAAATACAAATGTCTAGAAGCAAATTTCAGGATTTTTCGAAATTTTTATATTAAGGAGGTGAAAAGCCGTTTGATTCGTTTACAGTAAATCCTTTCTTCCTCTTAAACCACCTGAGATATCGAAGTGATTTTTTCTTTAAAATGAAGCTTACGCAAATACCTAAGAAGTAATTTCAGGAGTTTTCAAAATTCGTTTTTGAAAGCCGGTAAAAAAATAAAACAGTTTTTTGATTAATCAGTCGTATCACCTAAACCGTTAGAGATATCGAGGTGGCTTTTGTCTTATAATGAAACATAAGTAAATACCTAAAAAGTAATTTAACGATATTTGGAAATTCGTCCTTGAAAGCCTATAAAAAAATAAAACGTGTTTAAGAATAATCTTTCGTAACACCTGAAATAGTTCAAAATTTGTTTCCTTTTTATTACTTGCTTATAGTTAAACCTCTTTGGGCTATAGCCTGTACACGCGAAATAACTCTCATGACCTGTCTTGAATAATTTGTAGTTAAGTCTGTGGAGTTGCGGTTTTTTTTTTTGCCAATCCACCATAAATAAAACCTCTTTGGACTGTAGCCCGTACATACGAAAGTATTATTACGGCCTGCCTTTAAGTAATTACTCGGGTAGTGTACAAAGTTTGTGGTGTGGGAGGGGTGGGGTTACGGGTTCGTATCCTGTGCAAGTCTTTGCGATGGGACATGACATGACATCATACGAGCATATTGCATGCGCTCTTTTCACTGAGCTAAGACAATTTATAGTTCACTGTTTTTGAGTACGCTAGCTGTTAAATGCCTTCATCACATATTTTATCCAGAGTTACTGTTTGTATTACATAATTTCACGCGGGCAAAGCCGCGACCGGGTAGCTATTTTGTAGAGAAATAAAGATGAATTAAAAACAAAGATGTTCTGCAATTAAAGTAACCTCAGCGTATTGGACTGGATAAAGCTGTTTGTATTTGTTGTTATAAAGATATACAGAGAATATAGTAACACCATCAATTAATACGTTATTAAAATTTAGTTACTCTTTTCTATAGTACATGCGGGCGAAGCCGCAAAGGGACAGCTAGTAAAATTATATTTTGACATAGCAATTTCACTGCTCTGTTCCTGTGAGAAACACTGAAACAAATTACGTACAACGCAATACCTAGGCCTACAATAAGATGTCAAGCTAGTACGCTCTGTTACATCTTTCAGCCGCATGAAGACAGAAAATCTATGACTGTTTCATGCACCTTTAGTATGTTGCGGTTTATGGTGAAATCATAAGACTCACGCTGCGTAAAAATGTATTGTGTAGGGTGATAATTTTATATCTGTTCATTGGTTATATGTATGTTGATGCTATAACGTTTCTTTTTAAGTTTGTTGTTCAAACTTGCATTCGCTAATAAACATGTCCGTAAAACAACTCTTGAATAATATGGGTAATTATATATAATTTCTTTCACTTTTGTGCTCGTCTTCATTCCGCTAAAATGTGAGTATTCCTACAGTAAATAATCCCCTGTTCCTTCCTTTTTTTACTATGGTTGGCACTACATAAGTGTTCATACTGATATCTGCCACTGTTCTGAGTATAGCTGCGTAAAGAGTTCTATGATAACGGCACACATAACTTAGTCTTACATGCATACTAATTATTAATGATACTAATGCTTCCCATTTTAAATGCCATATAGCGGAATTCGTTATTGCGTATAACTTATATAAATTACCATTAAATAAACGCATATTTACAGTTTGACAATTTTACATGTGCTTTCATTTATTTTCAATACCTTTGCCACAAAAATGGCTACTTATTCGCCCCAATGCGTAATTACATTTTCCTAAACAGAATCTATTGATGTGCACGCATTAAAGATCCATACTTGGTGAAACCGCCATTACAAATTGCATTCAATTTGCAGAAAAAAAATTGTTCTTCTTTTTGTCACAATAACGTCACTAAGCCGCAATCTGTAACGCTAAACGAACCGAACTTTTTTACCTGATGCGTTAAATGTTCACCGTATACTTCTCTGCTTGGTTATCGGCATTTTAATTTATATCATGAAACTGAAAAAAAAAATCACAAAACAATTTGTATGGAATATTTATGCTTCGCATTCAATATCCATCCATTTATAGCCTCTGTCGAACGTTAAGCATATTTAAGAAATAGGAGACTATTTTGCGAGTTTTTCTAAATAAACAATGTCTGTCATGAAACAAAGTGACAGTATAATCTTACCTTGTTACACGTTGAGTTAGCTCGTAAAGAAAAGAAGTGGAGAGAAATGTTTGCCTAAACAGATATTAAAGAATTTCTCCTCTCTCCAAGGTTCACCTTTCAATCGAGAGATTATCTTGCACTGAACTAAAAATAAGTGTGGGGTATTGTTTTGTATTTCATGGTTTATCTTCTCTTAACAACTCCTTCAAAGCGTTATGGTACTAAGAAATCTACCGAGAAAAAAGAGCAAGTTACCGCTAGGTATTATAATTACCTATACATTGATGCAAATTATTAATTTTGTTACATACAGTTTTCAGGACATAAAGGGAATAATATTTCATAGTCAGCTAAAATATGAAATCTGTGTCTGTCTTTGTCGAGAGATTGTCAACATGCTTCATGGACAGTTTATTATACAAGGTTTTTTTATAACAAACACCGTCTTCTTTTCTGTGCCAGTTTTAGCTGAATATTTTAATTTGAAATTTTCCTGGCCTTCAAATAAGTATTTTGAAATGTCTGTCATCTTAAAAGTAAATAAAATCATAATTACTTATTACCTCTCTGGTCTTGCCTGTCATATACGGATACAGATTTGGTAGTTGACTAGCAGAAAAAAATGTCCTCTAAATAAGCATGAATGCAACGACTTCTTTTTTAATGAATCACTTATTTCCTTATATCTTTCAATGTTGCTCAGAGTGCACTTGCCAGAATCTTGTTCCGATTAGGTATCCATTGCCCTTTTGTTTATTCCGCACATTAAACGTTGCATTACCATTTCCAATGACATGAACAGTAACACTGTATGTATTACAATTATGTTGTAATACGCCTGGGAGGTAATTAATAAACGAATCATTAGAATACACTGAAGGGCTATGTGACAAAGTTTTGATGAGAGCTAGAACATACATCAGTCTTATTTCTCGCTTATCAAGATTCAACATTATACTTAATGTAAAATGGCTTTCTGCCCTTCTAAAAAGCTTAAAACTACTTCGGGATGAATGGTTTATAATAATCGTAGTATTGTTATCAAATGAAATTTAGCATAGACCGGTGTTGTTCCTGTTGTTGTTGAGACGTGGAGCAAAAATGTATTACTGAGGTAAAAATTCCTTACGAACAATAGATATGCTAGTTTATTTTTAGTGAATGAGCGAGATTTTTGGACAGTTCTTAACGTCGAGGTCTTCAGAGCTGGTGAGGGGTGACATTAGGTGTGTATGGAGCAGCGACTGAATGAATGGGCGGGGGAAACGGGAAATCCTCGTGAAAACCAACCGACCAATGATAGTTTAGCTTTCGTCTTGTGTTACTTCTAACGGTACACAGCTTTGTAGAATAAACATATTTACTTTATAGATTATAAGTTGCAAAATTTTTTTAAAAAGACGTATGAACTAAGTTTTACCCTTGATCCACTGTCTTGTTAATTATTGTACGGATGGTTGGATTTGATTACAATTGTGAATTGCATAATTTAAATTATACACCGTTAATATGATGTTTGCAGTTAGGCAATTCCATTGAAATTGGTCACGCAGTGTGAAATTAATACTTTCATTTTTTTATGTGTTTGTGTATATATATGGGTCATAGTGAAAAATGCATTAAAATAAATGTTGTGAAAATGGAACCGCATATTAAGATAAATGCTTTTCACTTTTTCAGTTTTGATGCAGTAATTTTATCTTATGGCACGTATACACTGGCGAGCCGAGCGGTTCGCAAACCGCTCATGAGCAGTATGCTCGCCAGTTTGTACGCTGTCCCGAGCGAAATACGAGCGCCGAACGAACAGCTCGCGAACGGCTCACGACGACCCGAAAGAAGTCGGTTTTTTCAACGAACACAAAGGTGTTCGCAGCGCTAGTCTGGACGCGCTTGCAGCATGTTCCCATGTCTAGACAGTGCTCGCGAACCTTCCATGCTATCAGTAAACCATCATCCGCTCGTTGTAGGTATTTTGTTGTTTCGGCTGTCCAGTGGATCGCTAGAGGTTCGTTGAAATTAATTTTAACTCGAACACGCTGTGACTGGCTCACGAGCGGTTCGCGAACCGCTCGTGAGCCAGTGTGTACGCGTCATTATATTTTTGGAAAAATTATATGAGTTTATTTACTTAATTCATTATTTTACCTAGAAATTTGGACTTAAAAATTGTAAGGATTAATTTAACATTTGAATAAATAATTGTCTTTCTTTTTGACAGTTCATCACTTTTTCGCCTTATACAGCCCACGATTATTCCACCATGTTTATAATCAGATAAGGTTAGTTGAAATATTTCAACGTTGTTACTTACGACAGTAGAAAAGTTTTAAATTAAATTTATTAATTAACATAAGTGCAGTTGGCAACTGCAACATAATTAGTCTAGAAAACAAATACCTGTGAATAACGTATATTATCACTAATATAAAATCAAATAATTTTAAAAGTATGAGGCATGAAGTAAATAAATGGAGAAATAGTAGTTGCAAACTGTTCAACAGCGCACGGTGTCTTCTGTCCATCCTCTAACATATTTCCTATCCTTAGCTACCATACGCAGGGAAATAGCGTTGTAAATGTCTTGTAACAGGTTTCCATTACCTCATTTTTAACCTGCTCATTGCAGTTCATTTTTATTTCTACAAAAATGATGGTCCATATCAAACATGTAATCATAAGTTTAACGTTTCTTCATGCTAATTAAATTATAATTTTTGCAAATCTGTAATTGGCTAAAAAACGGCTCTTTTAAAATGCATAGGGTCTGTAAGATAAAAAAAATCACGTTTCAAATCTATTAGTATAAAATCATACGTGAATTATTGAAACATACTATTCACAAATTGAATGATATGGTCACATCTTGAGTATGTTACAAAAAAAATAACAGTAAAGTATTGCACGCCAGATAAGTACCACAAGTTGGTAGGCGGAATCCGCACCGCTTAATAAATTTTGTCACACACACACCTACACATACACACATACACACACTATTCTTATAAAATTTTTTGATTACCCGGGTGTTTTATCTACCATACATACTATACTTCCTCGGATAATGTAAATGAATAAATATGTTATGGAAATTGTACACGACAACAGAGCTTCATGCTGTGATAGCAGTAATTTAAAGTTTCTTCCGTAGACTTCTGCAGAACCCAAAATGATGGAATGAAATAAAAGTTCTACGATGGAGAAACAACGGAATGCAAAAGACGTAGGCAACGGGAGGACTCCGAGAAAATCCACTGGCCCAACTGTAACCATCCGCCACGTTTATCACGTTCAAAAATTCAGCGGTAGTTTCAGCCGGTAATCGAACTCGGATCATCTTTGCGCGGTTAGTAGCTGGATGAGTTAACTGTATTCTCTGTTACCTAAATGACCGCTTCAGTCAATGCACGTTTGTAATTTCTATTGTTCAGAGTTGTCTAATGCTTCCTTTCACTCAACCGTGGCAGAGACAGCTGTGGAAATGTGGAAATCGATATCCACTCAAATTTCTCCTCCAGATTCTTTATTTTATTTTAATATTATTTTTAATGACATTTTGGGTATAAGATTAGCTGTGTATTTTCTTGAGAAAGAGCATATGGGCCCCAGGTTTTTCTCATTAAATAGTTTCAACAATTACATCTTGTTCATTTCAACATACAAGTATACCTTGCTCCATCGGATAGAAGTACGACTTGTAGCATGTCTGAGCGTGTCGACGAGTATGGTGACGCGCAGCGGGCCTTTCTTATGAGTCAGTGGACGGTAGCTTTCTCTTTACATTTGGGGCACGGAAACGGGGAAGGCGATAAGTCGAACATAACACGTCCGTCAAACACCTCATCGCCTCTAGGCGCGAAGGACTGAATTAGCGTGCAGTGTTTTCGTAGAATGTGTTTTTCAATGGAACATCAAGCGATGACCCTGCTGTTTTATTTGTGGAATGTTTGTGGTAAAGTCTAATGCAGGTTTCTATGTATTAGTTTTTGATTACGATAGTTTTTTTTCTCAGCTACAGCAACGTGTAAAAGTAATTTTTAGTATTTTTGAGGAGCTTGGGAATCATGTTATTAATAAGCGGACTGCATTTATTAAATCATAACAACACTGTATGGAGTGCATCTTACTTTCGTAGATAAACGCGTTGGAAACATGTTTAATAGTTGCACAAGGAAAAATTATTTCCATACCACACTACAACACGACTCACGCGTTCGCTCCACTAACTCTTAATGGTTATGGAAAGCTACGATGTCAAGCGGACGACTGGAATATCCTATCGTCAATAAAATGTGAAATACTCATCAAATTTCGTTGAGAATTTTTGCCGAGTAGATATTTTACCAGCGGACGTTTATTATAGTATTGTGCGGCAGTATGCTTTTCTTTCGAGTAAACAATTAAATACTGTTTTCTTAAAAATATATGGGTTTAAAATCACGAAATCTACATGTTTATACTTTTTAATACCATAATATCTACGCCTCTATAATAATCGAATTTAAAAATATTCTCGTTTCATTAAAAAATTATTTATCATACGTAAATTTCTCGCGCTGTGAATTTCGGATAGCAAAGTTATTAAAAAAAAAAAAAAACAGTAATTTTGAAATTCGGTTACCATAGAGGCCTAGATATTATCATATTATAAATCATAAACATAACAGTTTCCCATTTTGTAGATTTTGTGGTTTCAAGCCCTCACATAAAAACAGTTTTTAAGTGTTTACTCGAATGTTAAGCATTATACCGCATAATGCTATAAAAATAAACGTCCTCTGAAAAAATATCTACTAGTGTGGTGTTTTTTTTTTTTTTTTGTTAAATAGACTCACTCTGTAAAACTCTGTAATAATTATAATGAAATGCATGAGACTCGAAATATTCATCATCTACACCAACATGAATTGAAATTCATTTAATTCATCGCCACAGATAAATATCTCAGGGTTCAAACAAAATGGCGTGGATCCGTTCCAGCACGGTCGTAGAAGTACAGGTCTGGACACTCGCCTATCTACAAATGTATTTTGCTTGACCCCCTTGTTGTTTCGCTGTAGTTCGTCAAGTTACCGAGAATGCTGCACTTTTTGGCGCTGTAATTCGGGCGGTCGGACTGAAACTCCGCCCACTTTATTCCATTGTTAACATTATAAAAAAATATACATTTCTGGAGACATTATTTATGAATGTGAGAGAAGGAAATATTTCATAAATTGATAAAAAAATACGTTTTCATAAATTGTTTATCTTAGTGGGAGGGAGTGGGCGGAGTTCGAACACGACAGCCCAGATTACAACGCCAAAATGTATAGAATTATCGGTAACTTGGTGAACTGCAGTCAAACCACAAGGGGGTCAAATTTCCAGGCGAGTGTCCAGACCTGTTCTTCTACAACCGTGCGTTCCAGGTATTCCTAGAAGACATTACTATAGACAGGAAATAATAGTATCGCACGTAATATTTAATCATAGATGACCATTCCAGTACATTCACAAGATGGTAGCCTTAGTTAATTAATGTTAAAATTTTGAAGCAGGAATACGAAAAATTATATACAATATAGGGCCTACTGCAAAATTCATTCAAAATGGCGGTGGAGAAGGAAAAACACTGGGAGGAATATTTAAAATAATGTCTATGTTAAGATTGGTAACGTTAATTTATCACGTTACCGTGGAATGTCCACCATCGTCTGTGCGGTGCTGCGGA
The DNA here is from genome assembly GCA_003012365.1 of Medauroidea extradentata. NCBI lineage: Eukaryota > Metazoa > Arthropoda > Insecta > Phasmatodea > Phasmatidae > Medauroidea > Medauroidea extradentata. Next base: position 526 of record PNEQ01008718.1, on the reverse strand, counting down.
ATAAACCAGATACTCGTGTACGCAGTGTTGCCTACACGCTAGGCTGTGTTTCATCACGCCAATACTTGACGTGCGTTTTGCACGAAAACTAAGCGTCCTATACAGTCGTTACAAGAGGACCTTTTTTATTACCAAGTTCACATTTCCCAATACTTCACTCTTAAATGTTGGGTTATCCTGACGATAAAAAAGTTGTCAGCAATTTCAGAGAGACTACCTCTTATTTTCGCAAGGGCAGAAGGTATCAACTAACGTTTACTGTTGGTTTGTCGGCCTTATTGTCTTGAAGTAATATCCTGAGCTTTGTCAGTTCACGTCGATCACTGTTCGGCTTATAAAGAAACCAAAGTTATAAAATTTGATTTTCAATTGCCAATTACCCCTTTAATATCACGATTACGTACAAAGTGTCATACATATTTCCTGCTTTATTTTTCACAAGGAATCACCTGCCGGAGTTTGTCGGTGTTTTTGTGAACATCCTATAAATACGTGTATATGTATATATATATATATATATATATAT
>PNEQ01008717.1:0-15980 GCA_003012365.1 Medauroidea extradentata | reverse complement strand
TTTTTCTGTCCTAGATAATGAATTAACTTCCTTGGATATAAGTTGGGAAAACTGTGTTGCTTTTTCTGCTGACAATGCAAACACTGATGGTACTCAACAAAGGGGTATTCTCATTTTGCAAGGTCAAACACCCGTCCATCATTCTTCAGCGGTGTTCTTGCCATTTAATTCATTTGGCAGCACAGAAAGCTTCTAGCCAGCTCAGCATAAACATTGAACAATTTTTGGTTCAGGTGTTTTATTTTTTGGACAAAAGTAGTAAGAGACAGAACATCTTGAAATTGCAACAAGAACTCAGTGGGAATAAACCACATAAAATTTTGAAATGTGTTAGCACAAGGTGGCTTTCACTTTTGGAAAGTGTCGTAAGAGTTTTAGAAAAGTGGGAACCTCTTAAACTCTTATTTTGTGAACCAGACAGTAAGCTTATTGCTTCCACTTCTCAGTTTGAGAGCATCAAGTCACTGATGCAAAATCCTTTAACTAGACTCTATTGTTTGTTTCTTGAAAACACTCTTCCTCTTTTCAATGCTGTTAATGTTCTTCTACAACAAGAGGCTCCTGCTATTTACATTCAAAAACGGAAATTGAAAGGTCTTCTTGAAGATTTACTGTTGACAGTCCCACACAGCAACGCACCAACAGAAAGAATACTCAGCAGTGTCAGTCGGAATCAAACTGAATTTAGAGCGTCTCTATCAACTTCTACTTTAGGTGCTCTGATGGTAGGAAAGTGAAAAGTAATTCGTACAGTGAAGTGTGCTACAAAAAAAATTCACCAACAAGGAACTCCAAGAAGCCAAACATGCTACTGTGCAGTTCCTTACCAGTGATATGTAGAGAGGTATAAATGTGACTGATTTCTGATTTTAACAAAGCATAACCATGTAGTTGTGTATTAAGCTTAATTTTTATTTTTCAATATTTATACCTGAGATTGTATTTCATTATTTTATGGGTGTATTAGTATGTGTGGACAATTTTGAATGTTTGCATTTAACTTAGAATGGAAATTTTGCTGCTCCTGATTTACGCATATATTATTTGCATAACTGTGATTACTGATGGGTGAGTTCAGAAGTTGGCAGCACTGTTTAGGCAGCAAGTTCAGTTGTAGAAAAACCGTCACGCTTGTAGCACGTGTTTTCGTGGCAGTAGCTGTGCGTATTCGGGGAAAATTTGACGGTTTGTGGTACAAATGACCGTTACAAGTAAGAATGTTTCGCGGCGAAGTAATAGTGTGTATTTTAAGGACGTTTTACAGTATACAACTCTCGTGGATAGTGTGTTTTAGTTGAATTTTGCTGATTGAGACACAGCAACAAATACGATTTGCATTCAACGTGTGTGGAGATTTATTGACCAGGTACTGCGTCGAAAGAGGAACCAAAGCATAATTTACTGTTCGTGGCGAAGAATTCGTATCTGCCATTGAGTACAGTAAGTACTAATATTTTACTACAATAATATATGTTGTTCAGTTACGTTATATAATATGCCCGGCTTCTATTGCAAATTGAACACGTTAAATACGTTTTATGATGGGCATTAAAGACGTGTAACATCTGTTCAACATGCATACAACGTGAATTTAATGCGTATGTACTAGTGCATTAGTGCAATATGCTAAAAATACGAATTTACTTCTGTAACTTTTTTTAGCATCTTAAATTGGTGGTAGAATGAGTTTAAACTGTGTGTGTTATTGTGTATAAATTATTTTTATACGTTATTCGTAATATTTTGCGTACTTTTAAACGATTTCCAAGATATGTACATTCCTTTACCACTATATAATGTAATGCATGTGTATTTAATGTAGGCAGCTGTTTATATCAGTTAAATTTAACTGAAACTTATTGTAAATAGTACATTTCGGCTATTTATTACGGTTATTGTACGTGTATTTACCCTACAATTTCCGTCTTCGTCATAGCCCTTACCACTATCGAGTTTTTATAAAGTAGGCTTTTTCGGCAGTACGAATATAAAAATAATAATTAGAAACTATCGTATGCTAATCGAGTAATGACACACAGCCAAATCTTTAAAATAACCACGTTTTGAAAGTAAAAACTTATCACCAACAAAAAACCATGTGACCATTTTTAATACTCTATTTAAACTTTGTGCTGGGCCCAGGGTCATGTAAGTCAGGTCTGGATACTTCTCAATAATTTTGACTCGCTTAATGAAGCTCGAGAGCTAGAAGTAGGTTGACCCAAAACAAATATCCCACAAGTATATCAAATGAGCTGCGTATTTCTAATCTGCGAAGTGTTGAGTGTTCATTGGAACCAGATATGTATGAGTAGTTACTCTTGATATTTACCCGTATTTCATTTTCTAAGCCTTGCATGTTGTAGGTTCACCATTATGTGACACAGCACAACATAAATAATTTTTACAACAGTTATACGATAGATCGTATCTAAGTTTTATATTCAGACATTTCGTAATTTAAAATTTTTAGGGTTTGCGTATGTTGGTCGGCAATTTTAAAAAAATTAGTACGAAATTATTAAACAAAGGCTTTATGTCATAAACTATTGAACAGAGTGTATTATGACACGCCATACGGTCCCCCCAATAAATAATGGTAATAGCTATCAAATGTAATCAATTGTCATAAATTCCAGATATAATAATACGCATGTCATGCGACCATTAATTCTTCTCGCCATCATGTCAGGATGCCAATGAAACAACTTTCATTAAACAATCATCTATGTACAGAAGTTTGTTTTGGAAAACCAGATGTGTATACATTTTGTCTCTGTGGAAACTGGCAGGTGCACATGGGTGGCGTCTGAGCTTCCTACCCCCCCCCCCTTTTCCGGTAATCTCTTAACTGCTGGACGAGAGGGGAGAATAGCAAGCCTATAGTGTTTAAGATACAACTGTTTAATAGTTATAATAATTAGAATGTAAAGAATTTTAGGTAATAAGGAAAACCTGTAGGGTAATTGTCGTGGTGTAGTGTTATTAAATTAACACTTACTGTAACAAATACGGAAATGGCAGGAAGTTTCTGTCTCCTGATTGGCCCAACTGAACCAAAGCCTGCAGGGCAAGCGGTAGGGATCTTGACGCCAAACAGGAGCAAGGCTAGGATTTGTTAACGGATTTGGACAGACGTTTTCGGGACACAGATGACGGCGGGCCGCCGTCAGGCGTCAGTACAGGCGTCGGGATGCCTGTAGAGATACGGTGTTAAATTAAGAGATCGACGGACCGGGGTGATACCGTCGGACATATTCAGTTTATGCGTCGGGACACCTACTAGTGTTATTAAGAATTATTGCAAAGCGTCAAAAGTTAGGGTAGCAGACCGCTGACGACACCATCGTAATTTAAATATGCGTGCGTATAATTAGTAAGTGCAGAAACAACATTGTAGAATAATAGGTGTACCAAGAGAGAGCAGTACAATCCTACTTCCTGGGTGAAACAGAACTTCTCGACGTATTATTTCTCCACACACTCATTAAAAAGGACCTCACAATGCCAACATTATATATTTTTATGTCAACGTGCCACACATTAGATTTATTGAAGTGTATTAGGTTTGTCATTGAGCAAGATAGGATATGGTATGAATGAAGTTTTTATGTCAAGTAATGAGAATTGCAGTGGCCTGATTGTATAGAAATGTTATAATTTGTCAGCTTGTCGTTCAAACTTTCGTGTTATTTTGAACCAACGTTACAGAAAGTAGGCTCTTTAGTTAATGCGTCACAAATTTTCAAATTGTCAGCTTATCATCCAATCATTTGAGTCATTTTGCACCAATATTAAAAAAAGTAGGATCGGTAGTTATCGCGTCACAGATGTTCAAATGTTCTGTGAACATTACAAAACTGCCTGTTAGAATTGTATCGTTACCATAGTTCTGAATAAGAAAATCAACAGAATTGTCCTTCCACGACGTCCATAAATTGGCTTTTGTCGTGTTCCAATAATTCTTGCTAAGAATGTGAGCTTTTCTATACTTAACATTCAGCCATATCGGCGCGAGTGGCGACAAGCCGAGAGAAGGCAGCCTAATTCGCGGTTTGAAAGGAACACAGCACACACCACATCCATCATCCGCTCGAAGACGGCATGCAAATGTGTATAGAGACGGTCGACGACATTAGCGCAGTGCTGTAGCACGCAATTTTTTAATCGCAAGCCTTTTTTAGTTTGTAAAAGAAGAGTACTTATTCGCTTCGTCGCACGATAATTTTCATGTACATATAAACGAGGTTTACGTCAAATGAACGTCTAAAGCCCCTAATCTTTTTCGCATTTCAACATAACAAAAAAAAAAAACATGCCTTAAAAAACGATCAAACTGACATCGAACAGAGGAAGACGTAGTTATCTTTTGCAAGTTTGAAACATGGGGTCAATTTACAAATACGACGATTTAAAATTTTCCCAAATTTTTCGTAATCCAGTAAAAGACAGGAGGAAACATATAAAGAAGAAATAATACACAGCCTTCTTAAATAAAAGATTCTGTTCAGAAAATAATATTTACTTTTAAAATCTTAACTTTATTGGGCTAGTTAGGAAACAATTCGCATTTCATCAGAATCCCACTCCTTGACTTTACCATAAAGCTTTGTATCTACGGACAAATATTCAACAGTGAATGAGATTAAATAATTTTAATGTTGAACTAGCTACCGATAGTTTCTGCAGCTCTGCGTCGTGGTCAGCGATCAAATGTTTTCAACTCTAATGGCCGTTTCTATAAACGGCTTTCAAATGACAACCAACTGCTATCCCCATAGAGAAAGCGTTGGTGAGCAGTTGGTTGTCATTCGAAAGAGGTCTATAGTTTCGGTCCTCAGTGTCTTCCAACTCTACCCGCTAATCATTGATGTGTATAGTATCGAAGTAACCTTGCTCTGATTGGCGTAGTTTAATAATTGATGCCTCTGCATAAGGACCCGCTGCCAATTACCCCAGATGTGCAGATGTGCACGTATGGCATTGAAACAAAGGGATGCAAAAACTTTTCTTTATAACTACCAACATTTATGTATACCTTTATTGTTATTGTTACCCCAATAGATAATCATTATTAATCAAGCTATGTGAAAGAGTTAACTTCGATTTCATAGCGAAAATTGTTAACACAATAGTCAGGAACGCGTAAACGAAACAATGTTACCGTGCATCTGTCAACCTTTCTCATGTCTGTTAAACCCAGACGCAAAAAGAGAGGGTTGTTATAAGTTTAACGAATGTATCCTTATATCTGCGACATCGTAGCTCCTTAACGGATTGACAGATTTTGACTTATTTTCTAAAGGCGACTTGATTGTGTTCTTAGCTATGATTCAAGAAAATTTGTTCAGCCACTTGAAGATCAATCTGCGTATTCTGACAATAGGCAAGATCTCGTGTCGCGATTTCGTGCATCGTTCCGGAAAGTATTTGTGTGAATGTGTTGATAGAGTGTATATCGTAGCATGTCTAAAAAAAAACCCTGAAATAAAACTTAAATTTGAAAAATCCCGACTTCAAAAAACCCTAGAAAGTAAAAAAAGATAATTCGTACTTGTTGACCTTTTAAATTTATGACAAGTTGTAATATATTCAGTAGTAATATATCCAAGCGTCGTCACGTTGCGGGGCCAATAAATAATCAAGCAAAAACAGAACACAACTAAAAATTACAAAGTAAATATGAAACTTAAATACACGTATTCTGCCAAGATAACGTACGTAAACATCAAAACAACAATATCAAATCGTAAGCGATTCCCCAACGCGAAGACGCTTGGATATATTACTACTACTTTTATATTTAAACTCATCATAAACTTAAAGTGCCGATAAGTACATATTATTTTCTTTTTATTTTTTGTTGGTTATATATATAGTCAAACCTCGTGTATGACTATTTAAATTTTCATGTTAGTGTTTGTTTAATTTCGTTGAATTTCGAATGAAGCAGTTGTTCGAAATGTACGATCTTCTGTACTAGTTGAAGTATTTTGTTGAGGGTGGAAGAGTTGTGAAAATGATTCATGATCTCCCGGCAGCTACGAGGAAAGCACCTGCTTGTGCGTGACTTCAGAGAGAAGATGAATTATTGTTACACACAGCCTAACTCTTATCAGAAGGCCACTTCAAGTCTACTAAAGGTGTTAGTGTCTCGGGCTTTCAATCTACCATCCTTCATTGCTTACCGTTTCTCATGTTCGTACTGTTGACAAGATGTTCAGTCGTATACTATATATAGGAAACTGACTGTACAGTAAGCACTTTTGACGTCCTAGTTAAAATATTCCTTTTTGTTTGATTCGTATATGAACATAACAGTACAAGTAATTAATAAAGTCTACATAAACGGCAGTTGTAAATAGCGAACGTCGACTGATAAAACCTAGATTATGCCATTTATGTTGGACTTATAAGTATTTAGACATTCTGACAGAAAGTAAAGGAGTAAAATTTAGGAATTACAAGAATTTGGGACACGCCTATAAATGCCATGGAATATCACATTAACCTCTTCAAAAATTGGACTATGTGGCAAGAGCTATGTTTCGCGGATGAAGGAGAATTTAATTATAATCAGCTTCCTGATTACTGGTGTGAGTGGCAACGCAGCTTCGGCGCTGCCCTAAACAGGTATTACGTTAGGAACTAGAAACCTAAGCTGAAAGAAACTAAGTACTATTGTAAATAAATAAATACAGTTTGATAAGGGTATCCGCGGGCAAGTGTACCACACTTTTATTGCAGACTTTACGACGTGATGTAGGTATCTACTTTCCCCAAAGATAAGCATGAAATGAGGCCCTTAAATGGAGAGGCGCTTGAACGGGAGGGAAAATGGAAGATCCCCGAGAAAACCAGTAGTTTAGCGCCATCTTATAAACATGCGTGACGTTAGAGTAAATTTTTTGACAGCTGATAAGTGATTTCAAACACAGTCTCCTCCAAATTCGATTCGTGAGACGGTGTATCAGATTACTTCAAGGTGAACATATGTTGGCAAACCAAAAATCTGTACCATCCAAATTACAATGGACAACAGCCCACAGAGTATGTCAACAGGCAAGTCAGCTTCATTTATTCATTCGTTGAATGTACCTTACTAAAGAAGCAAAATGATAGAGGACTAAAGTTTCGCTATCCAGCCAACTAATCGTGTAATTTTGAGGTGCTCTACAGCGATTGAGCTTATCAAGCTCCGAGATCTGTAAAAATTCCTAAATTTTAGTGCAAAGTATGTGATTTCTGATTTCTCAGACATTAGTTGAAAATGCACATTCTTTCTTCTTTAATAGAGAATTGTGGCAATTTTTTTACTCGTACTTGCTGTGTTACAAGCAAATGTACAAGTTTCACTTGCGCGAGCTCGGTCGTTCCGTTGGAGTAACAATTCGTTGCTGAATGCTGCAGTCAACAGGTCAAGTGTGTATGTACTAGCAGGTATTTGATCATGAAATACACCCTGGAGGGCTGGGCCTCACGATAGAATGGCAGTTGGAACACTGCAAACAATAGGTGTTCATGGCTGGTATAAATAATATCGTTGATTTTCCTGGTGTATGCCAACCCATGTTTGCTCAGGGCAATGAAGCTTATATAAACAATTGCCCGCTGACGCAACGCTACAGTTGTATTGCCTGCAACACGGATTTAACTGCATGAAACATGCATGTCAGAAGTAAATTAAATGTCCTCACTCTTTATTGTTATTTCAGCGTATGATAGAAGAACGTATCATTTTATTTGTAAATGGTTTTTTTAAAAGATCAAATTATTTAGTGTTTCCTGATATAGATTTGAAGTGAAATCATTGTATGATATTGTGCTATTTTCTCTTAATTCTTTAACAGTGCCGCCAGTCTTGAATGCTATTTAGAGGAAGAGTCAGATAAATGTATCTTTCCGAGTGAGGAGTGAGGTGGGACATTTGACTCATATTCGAGAGGGCTTTGTTTCGGTCTCATGTCAGTACATCCTGAATTTTGTTTCCCGCGTTTTTTTAATCACTCAGGCGAATGCCGAGATTGTCCACAGATACCAGTTGAATACAGACAAGAAGTTGCTAGGTAAGCTGGTGTTTGTTCAAACTTTGCTTGATTACTTCCTATGTTACTTGTAAGACTGTGAAATGTAGCTAAACCAAATATTGCAGAAGGGCAATACAGTGTAAGAAACTTCAGCGTTTTGCCATTGTTAAAGCGTAATACATGTAACTGACCATGTTCGCTGGAAACACCACCAAAATTTTTATTACAATTACTAAGCTTTCTATGGTCATGGAAATTTACAGATTTTCTCTTGGGCTAATATTACAAGTTTGGGTTAGTGGTTGTGAAATGAACAGAAAACCAATATTTCAAAATTATTATCTTGACTCATTACATTGATGCAAATGTTCGAAAATAAAAATAAAATATTGAGTATTAAAAAACAAAAATGAGCTAACTATTATTATTTTTAATGTTAACTTATCGAATTAATCACTGCAAGAGCATCTGTATTCTTAAATCACGATAATATTTGAATTCATAATATAATGTGAAGTTATTTATACTTTTCCAAAGAGAAATATGTTACTGCAGAAGAAAGAATATTCCTTTGGATATACAGTACTTGTCATAGTTTGCTATTGAAGTCGGCGCGTGTATATTAGGTACCTCCCAGCCAGTTCGTCGCGTGAATGGCAATATTGTATTCGGCTTTTCCCGGCTTCACAGCGGATATTATTTTCTGTAGTGTGCACCGAGTTTGTTGAGTAGCGAGAAGTAGTACCAGCTTACCTTAATACTGCTCACCACGTATCATACACAGCTTCCTTTCTGTTATCGATTTTCTGAGCTGCTGCCATTCTGAAAGTCTACCACAACATATATTACATCTGCAGCAAATAAAATGTTCAAATTAATATAAACGGCTGCATGGTGGCTTTGTTAACACTAGGAACTATTCTTAAAATTCAAAGTAGTAGCAATACATTTTGTTGACCTTAAATATAGTTCATACGAGTCCGTTATAATAAAGTAAGTTATAGTGTTCTTAATACACGCTTAATGTTGCAAAAAATTTTTTCTTTTCTGCAAAAAATGAATTTGTTACTTAAAAAGTAAAGCAAAAAATAATAAAAAGAAATATGTGTTATACGTATGAGTTATTGAGGCCATTGTTTATCGCGAAAAGTTCCTGGGCCAACATTTTGTTAAAAACGCAGTAGTTATTACAAACATGATTGCATGATAACTGTCCGACACGACATAGACGTCTGCAGACAGATGTAAAATATTACTCTGTCATAATTATTACTGGTTTTGTAAAATGGTTTAACAGTTTCGCATAAAGACGGAAGCCGGTAACTTAAACAAAGCTTCTTACATGATGAACGCGTGTTGAAACCTAGCATATAGTTTCCCGTGATACATTTCAATTTCTAAAGATTCACTTTGATCTAAACTGATATTTATTTGTTGCAATATAAACAATCTCAAATACACTATTTAACTGCTGTTAAGAAAACTTTTAAACTGTAATATTATAAAAATTGTAATTTCAGGGAAATATTGTATTATAGCTCCATTTCTTTATGATACGTGTTATTCTATTAAACAAATAATTTATTTATAGCAATCTAGATTCATCGTTTGTGAATACGTACATGTATTAAAACCCTTTAGTAACGTCTTTTGTGTGTGTGTGTGTGTGCGAGAGAGAGAGAGAGAGAGAGAACCGACAAAAAACGAAGCGTGTTTTCGTATTTTCTGTTACTTTTTCTGTTCTACATTCATAGATACTTCCCATCCGGTCAGTGTCTCTCTTGGTTTCCGCCCCTCAGTGTGCCTTCTCAGACGAGAACACACTCAGCTGTCGCTCCAAGTTTACGTCCGTTGGCCGCTTGCTTACGTCACGATCATATAGGACAAGCTTTCATCCTGATGCATGTGACGTGCATTTCTTACGCGTTTGTAATTAGAGTGCAGTGGAATGTAATGACCTGGTCATTGATTAACATTGAAGTAATGAGCCATGCCGAGGATGACATGAGGTGAGGATGGAGCTACGGTGAAATGTAGGAAATAAGGAAAACAGAGAGCCACTGTTGGCCAACGCCCACGTTTCCCATTAGCAAAAATCGCAAGTCGGGAAACGAACCTGGATCGCTTTGTTTGAAGAAGAACGATCTGACAATAACGTTACCTCACCACTTAAGATTACTCTTGTATAATATTTAACATTAAGCTTTGTATATTTGCAATTCTCTTGCGAATGGGCTTACCTACTTTTTTGCTTGATATACATACAAAAGTTATTACGTAACTTAGATGATTTTTATCCATTCTTAAAAATATACCATCGTCAAAATAATTAGCAGAAGAATTAATTCTTTTGTGTGACAGATTTATACACATAATAGTTACTCTGATCTCGAAATAAGTTGCACTACTGTTCCTTATTTGTCTGTACTACCTGATTTCCCTACAACAGTTGGTTCTATGAGAACGAAGGTATGATTTGTAAGTAATTTCTCCCTCTGATAATAGATTGTTTCTACTGCATGACGTATATAGTTGCAGGAAAAATCCATACAGTTGCGACTGTTAAACTGGGTTGATATAGCTAGATTAATATGGTTATAATACCTACAAGTATTTACGTTTTATGTGATGTAATTTATATACTTTGTTGCAGCAAAACAAAACAACATTGAACGAGGTATTTTTAATATATATATATATATATATATATATATATATATATATATATATATATATATATATATATAACACAACCTGCCTTATTCTCTAACCAGCCAAAATATTTATGAAACTCTAAATTTGATTGTACACAGAAATATTTAAAATCCTGAAATATATACCAATATGCCAACAGTAAAAAATAGTGCATATTACAATTTTTAAAATTATTTTCTGCTCTTAGTAATACATGCCAGTTATTAGTTTCTATCAAAAATATAAGCTTATTTACTTTAGCACTAGGTTATTCACCATGAAACTAGCTAGCTGCACCTACTAAAGCGACTGTAGACTCTACTAACAAAGTATCCCTATTGGCTATTCACTTATGTTAATTCGTCAGTGCGCATCAGTTCTGCGCAGGTCTCTTTCCCCTCTTCTCACCGTCCTCTGCGACAGTTTACATTACTCTAGATTAGTTCACGTTATTTTAGAATAGTTTAAAACGTTAGAAAAAGCTATGTCCTAATTCAAATGTCTTTCAGGTTAGAAAAACGACAATAAGACTTTAAAAAAACCCGGCGTTTCTCCGCGACTCTCGCATGTGCAGATCGTCGCGTGCGCCGTTCAAACCAGGCAATAGCATGTTAGCCTCATCTATTACTTTCATATTCTTTGGAAGGCCACACATTTTCGTGCAATTTTAAAGTGTGAGCAGAGACAGTGTCTTTTACTACAAATAATAAAGGGGAAAAAATAGAACTGCGAGATTTTAGTTAGGATCTTTTAAGCTGGATTGGTAGCAAGTGATCAGAACATTTTTTGGGAACATACGATAGTGTGTTTTTTAAAACGGGGTGAATAGGGACGCTGGCGCGAATAGGGACAGCATTTCAAACAGATTCCTAGCTTAGACCTTTATCTTAAATCAAAATATATTTCAATACAATTACTCTGTGTAAAATTATTAACTGCTAACCTTAACGAAAAACTCTGTTTTTAAAACCGCGTACTGGAACTTTTGATTTGAAATTTTGTCCACTTTCACCCCATTTTACGGTATTGGAAAAGAGGCAGCATATCGTGATCGAGTTCTCCGAAGAGTGTGTGTACTATAGAAAAAGAAATTTTCCTCTCAGTACGAGAGCACAGACGAGCATATCTGGCGTGGGCGACTCGTAGTGAAAGGCCCGAGGCCCGGCCATTGTGCAGGAGCTTAGGATGACGCTCGTTGTGTCTATACCTTGCTTCCGGCGCGAGGAGTTCTCCGTCGTACACCGGAGGATAAAAACCTTCAGGGATAAGTGTGGGCGCGAGATTCGCGACGTACAACGACCGGCGGATGTTCTTTTGTGTACGACGCTCTCAGTCGGCCCACGCTAGAAATCACTAGCGGATAATACCTTTGCCGTTTGCATCGTGGAAAATATACGTCTTGTTAGTACATTTTTTTGTTGCTCCTGCGATCGAGGCATCTTTTATATTGGACACGTCGTCAGGTGGTTATAGTCAGCCCCGATACTGAGAAAGATGGCGCGAGGGTAACATCACAAAACAAGTAACGCTTTCAGACGAGACATAGAGAAGCTTATTCATCGTTGTTATCGTCCAAACTCTTGGGAGGTACAGGGATATTAGCAATGCCACGTGGATTCGAGACATTGGTTTACACACCAGCTTGTAGAGTTTGAGGTGAGGTGGAAAAAGGTTTTAAGGCCTTTTAACGTGCTCTCTAGTTTCTAATTTTTTTTTTTTTTTTTTTTAGCGATATTAAGATTTTACGTCTTAACGAGAGCACATATAAAAGAATCAGTCTGGCAGTTTTGTTTAAAATTATCTTCTCCATTTCGGCTGATTTTTTAAGGCAATAAATACAATTGTATTAGATAATTATGTAATTAACAAAATTCTGGTTAGTTGAATTTTTAGGCTAAACCGTATAACTTGTTGCTTTGAAAACAAAACAAGCTATCACGGCAAAACTATTTTAACCAAAACCGCTAAACAGATTTTTGATGTCTGCTCTCGTTTAAGCTTTAAAAAATAACAATTGCATGACAGTACAAACTAAAAAGTATTGCATTAAGGTTATTATCCGTTATTTCTACTGCTTTCATGATAACTATTTTTATCACTAAACGAGAGCAGATATCAGAAAACTGTTCCACGATTTGGTTTAAAAGTTGTTTTAACTATGAAGCCTAATTTTTTGAAGGCAAAAAGCTGTAGTCCATTATGAAAATTGCCTTAATTGCATAATTATCTTAAACCATTGCGTATTTTTCTTAGAAAATAATTAGTTACATAGTACACGCTGTTTTTAACAAAACTGTGCAACAATTTTTCGATATCTGCTTTCGTTTATGATTAAAAAGTACTATCGTAAGAGCAGTAGGAATAATAAATTATGGCCTTAAGGTCATGATCTTTCATTTACTTCAAACAATTGCAAATAACTCAACATTTTTTAACCGAATTTTTTGAAAAAAAAAAATTGAGACGGTGCACAGTCATATGATACAAAATTTTGCCGGAGAGTTTTTAAAAATAATGTACCGTTTACTTGCAAAAAATTATTTTGCTTAATTTTGGCTTATTTAGACAACAAAATATGTGTTACTTCAGGGGCAAAAACCTAAAAATCCGTTTGGTTAATTGCAACAGAACAATTCAGAGACAATCTATGATATATAAGTGTTAAAACTGTCAGAATGAATTTTTGATATATTTATTAAATTGCATTAAAAATTTTGTTTTCAAAACCATTGCTAAACTAAATAGCGAGTCCTTATAAATATTTAGAAACGATAAACACGATGATTCGATGCTTAACATCAGACAATAACTTACTCTATCACAAGCAATATACGGAAGCTTTTTATTCGTTGTATCGTGCCCCAGATCTCGAAGGAGCCCAGGCATGTAAAGCTGGATTTACACGACGCAATATGCACGACATTTCCATGCAATCTGCTATTATTGTATTGCAGCTCACATTAAAAAATCTCACAATTTCACATGCGATACGAGCGACGACGCAATCTGAAAGGATAGGATACGCTCTATTTTTTTTTTTGTGCAAGACCACGTAAGTCGCACGAAACAAGCAATGTCATCGGCCAATCGAAGTGAAGCTTTCGTGGGATTAACGAAAAAACAAACAAAAAATGTAGAGGACACGTGAGAGCGTATTTCGGTTATTGTATGAATATAAGCATCCAGTGATATATAAACCAAAATCAACAAATTACCACAAATACTATTTTGCGGGATAGTGCTTTAAAGGCAGTGGCCACGAGTCTATCAGAAGTCCAACCAAACACAGCTGCAGGAGATATAAAAACTAAATTCCGAACTACGTACGAGTTTTACAAATGAGCAACAAAAAAAAAAAAAAAAAAAAAAAAATAAAAAAAAAAAAAAAAAAAAAAAAAAAAAAAAAAAATAATCAGAAAAAAATGTGGAGGTAAATAAAAATAATACTACTAACACAAATTTGCTTATTCACTTGTACGACAGTTTGCCGAGAAAGGAACACATTATGTAATATTGCATCGTGAATTGCATCGTGTAAAAGGTGGACATTGTAGCACACGTGAGAGATTTCATTGCAATAATTTCACAACCGATCGCATGCAATGACCTGTGAAAGTAGTCACTTGCGTCGTATAGGCTATATCCAGCTTAAACAAAGCTACGTGGAATGTGAGACATTGGTTTAAACAACCGCTTGTATTTCAAGAAATATTATAATTTGTTTTTACCTCAATTACATGTTACTTACATACCAGTTTTGTCACAAAAAATAATATATAGTAATTTGAACGTCAATGTGACTAAACATCCACGAACTGCGACAAACACCATGCAATCCAAAGAGAAAACCATACAAAAAAAATAAGGTTTTAGAGAAAACTATTACGATAAAAAAAACAACGCCGTGTCGCTTTTGTTACATTTTATTTACTGTGTCACGTGACGTGTGTGAACAGTTGTGAGACAAATCACACACACGTTCCAACAGTTCTAACTGGACATGTAGGAGGAAATATTCAGGACCGATTTCATAGCATTGAGTTACCTCTCTTTGTTGTTAGCCATCAGGAGTAAATTCAGAGAACGACCGTGCCCATGGAAATTTATGGAACACAGGTGAAACCACCGATTAGTGCGTCACAATATGGCGACCTCGTGTACGTTAATTAAACACCAATGCTATGCGTTAGTAACCAAGCTCTTGGTCCAAGCAAAGGAATAGTTAATCAATTAGTCGTTGCATTCATCTCCGAAAGGATGCTATTATTCAGAGGTGCATCAATACAAGTATTCATGACCTACAAAGGCTTCGACGCCATATTGTGAAGCACAAAACGGTGGCTTCAACTATGTCACAGTAAGCCCTCTCCTGTTCATTCTTACCGTCATGCGTACACTTGTCAGGAAGAATGTAAAAGAGGTTGATTCCTTCGTGCGACAAAAAAAAATTGAAGAAGGAGGGAGATTCCGGCCACAAATAAAGTCCGGTGCCGAACTTTTCAAGACCAGTGATGGGTAACGTACGGGGGGGAAGGGCTGGGGATAGGGGGAATTTCCCACCACACCACCCTGGATGTTTTTCCAGGTCAAACAGTAATCAGCGCCGGTTGTGCAACCTCGAGGAAGTAATATTTTAGGAGGTGAGGAGAGTAGGTTAACCCATACCAATATCCGAGCTTCCTTCCATTGTCAGAGCTTTCCACCCTCTCACCAACACAACAACACACACACAACCTGACGTGATCCACTTACGTCACCCTTTCTTCCTTCCTCCGCCTTGTTCTGCACTTAACAGCCCATTCGGCAACCCCCGCCTTCAGCACCTCTCAAAGAGATTGATTCGATTTTTTTCTCCGTAGACGCCAAGGGTCATTGGTTAGCTGGCTAGAACACTCTCGTTGATAGGCAGCTGTGATAGATGCACATATAAAGCGACTATGAGCTTTGCTGCATGCAGCTGTGAAACTGTGGAAATCGTTTCTTTTAACTTCGGGTCAAATTCCTTAGCTGAACTGCTCTTTTATGTTGTGCGGTTGAATTGACCAGCCTTTTGAGAATATTGTTACACATCTGAGAGCACAAACTTTATATGTGGGCAATTCCCATGAGTTCTTTGGGATAGAGGTCTATAATTACAAATAAAAGAGTTAAATTAAGTACTGGATTTAATAGCTCACAAAGCTACGAAATACACAAAACAGTAATCAACTAGAACTCTCACAACACAATTAGTTATGCACACAATTACTCCTGTGTCAC
>PNEQ01008708.1:0-10353 GCA_003012365.1 Medauroidea extradentata | reverse complement strand
ACTTGAGAGTACATATACTTCTAACGGAAAAAAATTAGCTCATCTAGTTTTCCCGTAATGGCACTTCAAAGTCAAAATTTGCGTATTTTTACTTCATACAAAACTTGAAAACCAGTTAACATAAAGAAATGAAAAAAATCATATCAAAACTACGCGTTACTGTCTATGGCCTGTAGCATTTAAAACCCGTTACAAAAAAAGTTTATGTTAAATAAAAAATTTCAAAATTTAAATTTTTTTTGGTACTTTTAGAAATTTATTTTAAACACAGAAATATTTTATAATGTGTTTGTATATGCTTCAAGCCGTAGACGGTGATGTGTAGTTTTGATGAGATTTTTCATTTCATTATATTTACTGGTTTCAAGTTTTGTATGAAGTAAAAATATGCAAATTTTGACTTTGAAGTGACATTACGGGAAAACTAGATGAGCTAATTTTTTTCCGTTAGATGTTAATGTTCTCTGAAGTAATGTCTACAAAACTAACACTATTTTATACCAATATAAAATTATGAATTTTTCCCCACTTGAACGCCCTTAACATACATGATGGCCAATTCCTCTCCTAGTTCATGTAGGCTTACCTGTACAAATTGTGCGTAACTGTCTCTAATGACCCTGCTGTCATACAGACGTAAATCCACATAAAAAATATAAAAAAATTACGGCAGCATGCTATACCATGCTAAAGTTGACCACGACACAGCACACCTCATTAATGCAACAGTGTTGTGTAGCAAGAAAAAGTTGCCACTGCCAATCAGTATATAACAGCTAGAGCTGCATACAATTAATACATTGTTCATGGGATGCAACAAGTCTATGTGAAACAGTCACAAAAATAAACTTAACTGTTAGCCACAAACAAAAACATAAGACAGCCAAAATGTAAATACTTGTCACGTAAGCATACAAGTGATTATTCACAAACCACACAAATATTTCCATTCACAAATATTTTAGTAACAGAACTTCTTTCATGTTGTCAATACGCTAACATGTACAACAACCTTAATTCAGCTGAACATGCTCTACTGAAGTACACCACTGCATTTTGGCAACTTCTTGTAACCTCCTGAATGTTCCCCGCAACAATCTGTACAAACATTGTCTGTGTAATGTTTGTGACACAACAGAGGTTAAATCTGGATCATTAAAAAATCTTATTTACAACAAAGAAAACTACTGACAATTTAGGAAATAAGTCAGTCATATGCCTCAAAAACTCAAAGGATGAATTCAAGCTAAAAAAAAAAAAAATACTGCATGCAAATACATCAATGATGATTATGACATCTTCTTAAGAATGTAACATTGCGAGGAATAGGTTTGTAACAGTGAGGCAAAGAACAATGAACTGCAAAGACAACATAAGCCAGCAAATCTAAAGTGAGGTTGACTGTAGTGATTTTGTCACAGAACTTTGGAAATTGAAGTAATTGCTTTTTTTCTTTACTGAACGTGAATCTGTAGCAATATCCAATTAATACCTCTATCATAGTTTCATATGGTTTACTATGTATTATGTTACAATGTGGGTGATGAATAAAAGATACTATGATTCAATACAGATATTAAATGGCGTCAATCATGTAAGGTAATTTACAGTGTGAAATATCAGTAATTACATAGAACAGTAGTAAACTGTCTCATAAGTGGCTACTGACTTCATTAAGTAATACTTAAGCCCACGTGTATAATTGTATTCTGCTC
This sequence comes from Medauroidea extradentata, assembly GCA_003012365.1. Classification (NCBI taxonomy): domain Eukaryota; kingdom Metazoa; phylum Arthropoda; class Insecta; order Phasmatodea; family Phasmatidae; genus Medauroidea; species Medauroidea extradentata. Next base: position 8,638 of record PNEQ01008708.1, on the reverse strand, counting down.
AGCAAATGACTACAAAGCAACTAAAATTGGTACTGTACCAGGAATACTGATTCTGGCATTTGAAATGTCATCAAGTAGATCAGTTGTGACCTCCAATACCAGCTTTGTTCCCTAGAACTCAAGGACACAGAGTTGTTTATACACAAGTTACACTGAACTGTGACTGCTACTGACCTGCCAATAATCATGCAACTTTAGTTTCTGGACTACAGCGGTAAGTACATAAGCAGCCAAAAGCAAAGAAGTTCCTTTATTATCTGTAGCTAAAATATAGTCCCTTATTTTTCTGTTACAGTCCATTCCATTTAAGAAGTCTGTGTTTTGACAGCTAATGCTACCAATATTTTAGCACGTGCCAAACACGTAGCAGAATAACATACCATTAAAAACAACAGGGTGTGATCGTGTGACTTGAAGAAGCAGTAGTGGCAACCTTGATTCACAAATTGGTTAACATCCATCGCCGACACTGAAAGTGGTGTGTATTATACATGAAAAATACGTAAGCATTTTGTAGGAAACGTAATATAATAACATGTCTCCGTATCCAGTATTAGTCAGTTAACTATTTTATTCTATTCTAATCGCATAATTTTGTAGCTAATTTACAAACAACCGCACCGTTATCAGTCAACCTGTAACCAAAATAAAGGTCAGCCATTTGCAAGTGTGTGTGTGAGATACAGTATACTTATAATGTGTTACTTTAATATTCTGTGCGTATATTTAATATATTGTAATGTGGGGATTATAAAACCCAGCCTGTAATCGCCAATGGGATACAGTAGTGACTTTCATCAACCGACCCACTCTCCTTCCTCGCTGAGATTCTAAACCTGCTGGACTCAGTAAACATTTCCAGAAATACCAGTTGGTGAGTTACAGCTAAGTAAGGTTACTTTTAACGAAAAATAGTTATTTATCGAGCATAGAGTTGCAAGAGTATTCCAGATATCAATTTAGAAAGGCATCACCTCAACCGTTCCCGGACTTCATCAAAGGACTCAACATAAATGAGGTTTCACAATACTGTATACAAACCATACTAAGTAACTAAATACAGTATAACCATGGTACAACATTTCTCAAAGGACCCAAAAACTATGTACATTACTTTATAACTAGGAAAACATTGTAAGAGGGTAATTTCCTATAGTAAAACAGTTTAAGGCTAGGCATTCTTGGATTATTTTGTCTTTTGCTTTTCTGAAATTCTGAGAAGAAAAATGTAAAATTTGCTATTACAGAATAAATTCAATTTACATTGCACTACAATAAAAATATTACAGTTGAACTTTTAACATGGATTTAGACCTTAATCCTTGCAGCAATTTTTTTAATGTTCTTAATTTGCTGAACTGATCGTGACCTAAAAATAGGTTAAAATCCAACTGATATGCTTGTACTGTAGCACCAGATAAATATAATTCATGCTACAATAAAAAAATGCACACGTTTATACTGTATTTAAAAAAAAATTCAATAATTCATTAGGACCTTATAACCAGGAAAACATTATTAAGTGTAGACAATGTAACACTGTTCTATTATGAGATGATAAACACAGTTCACCTACCAGGATTCAAATCTGTGGTATTTACATGTCATCCACACTTGTAACGTACTGTACGTTTGTGGACATAATACACCATTCCAATATTATGTCATCCTAGAATTATAATATGAGACTAAGAAAAAACAAATGATAAACTAAAAAATGAGAAAAGAAGCCTAATTTGGTGCTAATCAACACATTCATTAACCAAAACAACACAACATGATACATCCCACAAGGAATTAGTCAACAACAAACAAATAAAAATAAAATAAACATCCAAAAATAAAAGTTGAAAGACAAACCAAACAACCTGAACAAACTTAGAACACCACAATTAAGACGCACAGACAATACTGAGACTACGTCCATGTTGGACACAAGACAAGATGATGACGACAACACAGACAACAGACTAGACAACACAACGTTGAAAACACAAAAGAACACAGTCAATTTATCAAGACAGACTTTTCACTGTGTTTCGGGCGCCCACATGTGCTCCCGTCATAAGGTGAAGTAAAATGTGAAAACTGAAAAAACTGGGTAGTAATTATAGTCTGTAGTTTTGCTCCTCGCGCAACTAATGGCAGTCGAGCTCTCTCCTGATTGGCTGCGCACCTTTTAATGGGTTGTATAATCTATTGTTTCTTTGCAAATAATTTTGTACCATTCTCTGCTAAAGGTTTACACGTGTTTCTTAATTTAATACTTTGCTGACTAAATACATTTGTGTTACTCAAAATAAATGTTGATACTTTCATTTTCCTTTTGGCACAGTGTGTTTTGAGTGTAAGTGGAGTGGCATTTTCCCATAGTACTATTTTCTGACTATTTTCCCAAACATTTTTGACCAGTTTGGATTTTTGTATCTCATCTTTTTTGGTGTTATTTTTGTGTTCTTTAATATGTGTGGAATGGGGTCTGCCTGTTTCTCCTATGTGTACACTTCCACACTTGCATGGTATTTGATAGACACAGTCCCGGGTTTGTAGTTTGTTAATTGCTAGTTTCACCTTTGTAATAATGCTTTTTAATGTAGTCTTAGATTTGAAAGCAGTCTGTAAAGTTTACCTGTTGCCTAACCGTCTTACTTTTTCTGAAAGGCGCCAGACATAAGGGTTCACTAGGGTTGTTGCAGGTTTTTCAACTTGTGGATTGAGATGTGTTGAATTATTTCATTTGTTTTTATGGTACCTTATTGGGTAAACATTTACGAGAAGTTCTTTTTTCAGGTGGTTACGTTCAGAATCTAATAACTCTTTGTCGGAGCAAATATTTTTGGCTCTTTTCATTTGTTTTTTCTTAGTCTCACATTAGATTTCTGGGACGACATAATATTGCAATGGCATGTGTGCACAACAGTACCGTGAGGTGGTCCACCCACCACTAAGGCCTTTACTATTTCCTTCATTTTTTGTTATTATTGTGTTTATTTAACTTGGTGTAATTTATTGAAATTGTTGTGATCTAGTATTTGGTTTACTATGTTCAGATAAGAAGTTCAGAAGGGTAATGTCTGGTCTTTACCTTTATCAGTTTTAAAATTATCCAATTTTATATTTAATTAGTTCTGTTCAGGTTAGTATTACCTTGTGTTTTGCCATTTTAGTTGAATATAATTGTTTAAAGCAGGTTGAATTGTACTTTAACTACACGCTGGATGTATTGTTGGTTAGTTTAGTTTATCGGCACAGGTGTGCTTACCCCGTTCCTGGATGGAATAGCTGAATTATGAAATTTAACCATTTTTCTACTGCTATTATATGTCACTGTAGAGCACGTGCACATCCGCAGGTTATGTGCGAGTGAGACAGTGATATGATTTGTGCTGGCTGGGGTGAGCCAATTAAAGGACATGAGCTAAAAATTACTCAAATTTATTTTGTAATTCAAAGTATAACTACGTTTCAGAAAGAGATAATTTTGTTTCAGATGTGATTTACGTGTGTAAAGACAGTAATTTTTCATCAGATTTAACAAATTTTTAATTTAGTACCTTATTTTGCTTAATGTGGTAAGTGGCCGCTAGGCGTGCTAGCAGGGAGAACCAGCGAATGCTGGCATCTGACTGCCATTCTGCTTTCATTTTCAGCATCGTCAATGTGTGACAGCAGAGAGTTGCTGACTTTTGTGCTCAATCGTGGGGTGAGAAGTAGTAACTGTGTGGTTATTGCGATGAAGAACGCTACTATAAAGGCCGGGGAAGTTAGGGAGTTTGGAATAATGACTTTAAGGACATAGCGCATCCTTGTGGCGTGTGTTAATTTCAATATTTTTGGGGTTTATAGGTGATGTTTTTATTTCTTTCATTAGTGTTTGCGACTAGCCACTATAACTGAACGCAGGTTCTCCCTGGACAGTGCGCTATATTTTTCTTTCAGTTGAATTAAATTTTAGGATAAATTCAGTAATCAGTTTTTTGTGAGGTCGCTGTGCTGTTTGGCAACAAAATTTGTAATTTGTTGTAAACTTAACTAACAAATAAACCCCACAAACATTTTGGTGGCTTTTCAATGTAACTACCACTAACTCACATGCCATAAACACTTTTAAAATTACTGCAACCAGGGCTGACGAAGCATGGTGAAGGTCAGCAGTGTGGCGTGGTCAGGAAGAGGGATGACTTGGCGTGCTACAGTACAGTATGTTATTCTGTCCCATTGCAAGAAACACTTAAAGACATTATCCATAAATGTGTTGTTACATTCTAAATTCACATGGTAAATGCAATTTACCATGACAGGTATTCAACAAGATGATACTTATAGACAGAACTATAAGAAATTTTAGTGGAACAGCATTCAGTACAATAATAAAAAATATGTAGTAAACTTGTCGAACCATCCAGAAGTTGGGCTGGCAGGCTTTGTCCCTCCACTGGTCCCATATCTGGCGAGAGGAGTTGGTCTGCAGAGACTCCTCACTGAAGCCCATGGCCAGAGCGAACTGTGTGGCCTGGTCACCGACAAGTAGTGTGTGGCGAGTATTCTCCAGCACCCGCCTAGCCACCGAGATGGCGTGCTTCACTCGCCGTAGTGCGCCCACTGCACCCACGTCCATCGTCGTCCTTCATAACACACAATTTTCACTTCTACCGCACATATATTAGGTATATAATTAAGTAGGCCTATATAAGTTGCTGTTATGTGCTTACAGGGAAGGGCACAATTCCTATAAAATATACCAAACAATGAACTGATGTGTGATGGTGTTCGCCACCGCAGACTGTTTGGTGCACAGGGCCCAGCATACCTCTGTGGAGGCCACCAGCAATCAGAACGTCCACCCCTGCATCTCACCAGGCAGCGACTAGCCCGGCAAGTGTGTCAGGCCCAGGGGTGTTTAAATGTACGTAGCCTATACATAATACTGTAATACATGTCATGGGAAGAAGAGAAAAAGAACCCTCTGAGGGAACATGTAGGAAGAGAGTGGCTGCACTGTAATCTTCTCCGTTACCATTTCACTACCATGACCTGTATCCTTTTATTGCACGGAAAAGTAGAAAAAACTTTGCCACAGAAATAATTAGGCTACAGACTGTAAAATGTTAAATAACAACAATTGTTGCTCCTTAATAGTACTTTAGGGAAAGCAAGCATTAACAAGATATTTTACTTTTAATTTTTTATTATTTTTATTGAGATTTACATCTGCTTGAGAGCATGATCATTACAGACAGTTATACCTACAATTTTGGAGCCGGGGATCAAACCCAAATGTGAGTCTAACGTGCTAGCATTGCACCACCTCACTCGATCATAGGAAGAGATCTCTAGTTCTGAATCCAAATAAACTTCTCAGCAACTAAGTTGATTAGAAGTACACACCCATCCATGATCATGGCATCAAGTGTGGTCTCCCCATCCTCATCAGGGCTACCACCATAACCCACAGATCCATCACACTGTTCCTCTTCACACACGGAGCAACCTCTCTCGATGGCATCTAGTGCAGACTTCTTCTTCAGATACAGCATCTCCCATGCTACAAGCATTATAACATTCTCAGGTAAGCTGCTTGTTTCTTGTATGCAGAACAAAGATACAAGTCATTTAACTTCATCCTTCTCCTGAAATAAACTGAAAACAACAATGCATAGAATAACTCCAAATTACACATACGGAATAACACCCAATGTAAAGGTCTCTTTGCACGTGGAGGGTATCAAAGCAAAAGTGTTGTAAGGGCTACACTGATGTGCATGCCAATTCCACTATGCTCAAGGTGATAAACTGGCACGTATAAGGGGACACCACTGGAACTATGGAACTTTAAGCGGGGACCCTATTAATTTCCTGGTAGAAACCCTGTCCCAAAGTATTTTGTTGAAACCTTAATTAGTTTCACATTTACTTCAGTGGATAATTTTTATATATAAGTTTGCTGTGCAAACTGGCTGTTTTTAGCCTTGTTGAAGGGCTCGGAAAAAATATTTCCAACTTAGGCTATGTGATGTTTTTCTCCAAAATGTGATTTCTTTCTTTAGTTAGGTACAATATAAACATGTACAAAAGTTTATGGGGAAAAAAAAAAAAGAATTTTTTAGCCCCACTGCCACTAAAATCAACAGCAATGTAGGCGGCTTATTCATTAAACTCTGCATACAAATTCAGAATTTGGATAACAAAACTAACAAAATAAAATTTATTTTAATATACCAAAAAATCTTTACTGAGACAGAATACTAAATTGTGACTCAGAGAACTAATGATTCAAACAAACTGGTTTACACCTGAAGGTGATGAAGAACAGAACAGAGTGGGGCGTCAAATGCTTTCTCGAAGTTAATGAAGTAGGCATCCATTTGCTTCACTTCATCAACTGCTTGTACGAAGTACTCTTAAGGCCAGCCAGCTGTGTCGCACATGACTAACCTTCCGAAATCTATGGTGATAATCCTGCAATCAGTTCCTCTCGCTCATAACCTGCACTACATACGGGACCACCATTCTCTCCAATACCTTCCCAGCATTAAATATAAGACTCTGCGGTCTGTAGCTGCCAGGCTTCCTCCTACCCACACCCTGCTTGAAAATTGGCACCGCCACTACATCCGTGCATTCCTGTGGTAACTCCTCCTCTTCCAGAGATCTGTGAAATTATTATTTCTAGATATCTGACCAACCCTCCCCACCAAACTTAAGAGCACTATTTTCTGTATCAACTGGACCCCTTACCTTATTACAGTTTAACCCTGTTAATACCTTTTCTACATCTCACTCACTAATTGTTATCTTCCTAAGAGGCTCCTGGGCACTACACCTTTCATCAAACAATTTCCCCCATTCCTTCCCTCTAACTTCCCCAATCATATTTCCTAGGTAATCATTCCTTCCTTACCCAATCTTCTTTCTAGCTTTCTACTAATCTGCCTCATCCTTTCCTTAGCTCTTACCATCGTGTCGTTTGTCTATTTCGCCTGCACTTCCTTTTTAAACTCTATCTCCCGTCCAGAACACAGTGAATCTCTCCCCAACCCTTCCCTACCATCAATCATTTTTCGTGGTATAAATAAAGTTACTATTCTTTCATGAATTAGGCCTATCTCCTTAAGTTCTCTACACTTTCCACTTTAGACCAGTTCTCACCTACACTACCACATAAACAATAGCATTCCCAAGGCTGACTAACACCACATCTAGTACAGACTCCTACTCCTCTTCATTCCATCTAGTAGGTTCCTCTACTGCCTGCACCAAGCCTCTGTTCACTAACAGAGCAGTCATTCTCCTCTTGTACACCCGGCATATTCAGGTCCCCTGCCACAACAACCCACTGTTTGTCCCGGAGTCTCTTGATCCTGTCCTTTATCATGTCAATTGTTTCCCACCCTTGCCCTGGTGGCCTGTTAACTGCCAATATTATGATACTTCTACCATTACTTTTACTTCCATCACTTCCTCTTTTTCACTAATCTATTTCACCAACCCTTCTAACCCCTGCTTTACAAACACCATCATTCCTCCTCCCCTACCTCTTCTGAAGATAATGAATTTGTCCTGCCTACAATCACTGCTATCTCTCTGCTCCACTACGTCTCCACTGCTACGACATCTGCCCCGTATTCTTCAACCTTACTCCAGAGTGCATCAAACTTGTCATGCACTCTCTGACAGTTTACAACCATAAATTTTATCGTATCACTTAGGGCTTTAATCCTACATTGCCCCAAACCTCCTCCCCTAGCTACTTCTCTCCTCTTGTTATCTTCATTCTACTCTACCTCCAAGCCCCAATCATTACACCAACCTGCTAGTGATGTATTATACTTGTGAAAATCAACATTTCACAGCTATTTGTTTGCTTTTATAAATAAATAGTTAAAGTTATAATTAAGTATACAAAGGATGCAGTACTAATATGGGTGGATATGAAAGCTTTGCAGCAGCTATCACTACACATCATGTTTAAAATAATGTTAATATACTTTTTTTTTTAAATAGTAAAAATTGCCTGCAAATTTAATTTGTTTTGCCAGACAAAACCTTTCCACAACTGATGTGTGTTCCTACAACCCAGGGGCAGATTAAGCTCTAAGTTTGAGAGGGGAGGTGGGCATTCCTTAAAAAGTAGTTATATCCACACTCCGAGTCAAAGGGGGGCTCCGGAGGTTCTCCCCCGGAAAAATTTTGTGTTTAAGGTGAAAAATGATGCCATTTATGGCGTTTCCTGAACAAAAAATGTATATATACTACTTTAAAAATTTGTAATAGTTTAAGGATTAGCTATACATAAAAAGTCAAAGAGGAGCCTGGGCCCCCTGGATCCACCCCAGGCACAGCCCACTATTTTTTTCTTGCAATTGGGCCTCAGCCCTGTGGCAAGGATTTGCTTAACCAACCTCTTCTCAATTTTCCGACCCCATCAACCTTTTCCTAACCTCCCTCGCCAATTCATTCCAATCCTTCACCGTTCTCACCATCATAGTGTTTTTTCCTCTCTCTGTCCTCTTCCCCACCCTCTGTATCTTCCACTCATGATCACACCTTCCCCTGAATATACCTCTCTGTATCTTGTCACCCAGTTGTGCCCACCCACCCACCCCCCTCACCACCTTAAACATCCTTACCAGCCACT
>PNEQ01008707.1:0-10353 GCA_003012365.1 Medauroidea extradentata | reverse complement strand
AACAAAGAAAAACTGGTTTTCTATTCTTCTGTTCGGAAGTACTTTGTCTTGGCATGTGATTACATTGTCAATAAGTTGCCTTTGAAAAATGAGGTACTGGAACATGCAGAGGTTGCTAGACTCAGTAACTTTGAAAATGCCAGTTTTTCATCTGTCCGTTTCTTTGTGGAATTATTTCCTATTATGCTTACTGTAAAGGAAGGCGAAACACAAGATGGTGCTGTAGACGAAGTACAAAAGCAGTTCACAACTCTTCAGGTCGACAACATTTCAGAAATTTGTGCATTAGAAGTTAGTGAAGATGTAAAATGGGCTCAGCTAGCCAATATTCGTGGAGTAGATGAAATGCGAAAGTATAATTGTATTGCAAGAGTAATGTTGTCTATCCTATCCATACCACACAGCAACGCTGAGTGTGAGCGGATCTTCAGTTTAATTAAGAAGAATAGGACACAGCATAGGTCATCAATGTCAAACGAAACTCTGGAAGCTATTTCTATCCTCAAGTGCAGACAATCTGGTTCATGTTATGAACAAAATTATAGCCCAGATTTTTTGATGAAAGCAAAGAAGGCAACTGCTTCCTCGTTGAAATCACAGTGCTCGCTTTCAAATTAAAAGGTATGTAAATGCTATTTATCTATTTTTCAGTTAATTGATTCACAGATTTGTTGATTAATGATTGTAGCACTTGTTTGTCATTGCTTTCAGAATTATTTTTAATTTTTAATTAATGTAAATGGTTATGTAATGTGGCACAAAAAATTGCCGCGTATGTTTTACGCAAAAATTTACAAATTTGAAATATCTTCCTAATTGTCATCCTGAAAAGTTGGCAGGTATGGTACTCCCTTCACTAACTACACTGTTCATTTTACAGCTTCATTCAACTGTGGATGAAATTGTGATGTTAAATTTAGGTCTGTCACCATTCTTTTGCAGTAGTTTGTGAATTCATCCAAGTTGAATTGAGTTATATTATCTGCTACAATAATTTCTGCTGCAATAATTTTTGGTAAACTATATGCTGAGAATTAGGACCTTATACAGTCTGTAGTTTTTTATGTTTGTGTTGAGCTCATCATATCCACTTTCACCACTTGAAATGTGCATCCACCAATATTATCACACTGAGATGATCTTTCTCCAAAAATCCATGTGAACACATTCCCAGATCCAGCTCACAGCTGGCCCAGCTACACAACCATGGTTTAGGTTTTCCAGTCGCGATAATTGACATGTTGCACATTTTTTTACTAGGGTCTCAATTTCTTGATCCATCTTGGGCCACCATACACTGCTTCGTGCCAACATTTTCAGTTCTCACTACCAGTGGATGTCCTTCATATAACATATATAGTACTTCTTATTTTGGGATCATTATACGTTCTACTCATGTTACATAACTTTGTTCCACTACAAAATCATCCCTTTTGGTCAGATACGGTTTCAGCTTATCCTTTACTTTCCACGGCTACACTTGTGTAAGTCTTGCAATTTGTCATTTTCCTGTGTGGACTGGACATTCCTAGCAGGCTGAAGAGATACATTGTCCATCACATCCATGGAGAAAACTGGCATTTTCACTGGTTCCAAATGTAGGAGCAGCAACCTTGACAAAGTATCCGCATTTCCAAACTCCTGCCCCTTCCGGTATTGCATGTCTTCGTTTTAACCTGACAAGTGTTGCAACACAGTTGCTGTCAAAGATGTTATTTCCTTAGTTGATCCCAACATAGTCACCAACAGTCGAAGGTCTGTGTACAGCACAAATTTACATCTGTTAAAATACTTATGAAATTTCTTCACAGCAAACACAATGCTCGAGGCCTCTTTTTGTAACTGACACAGATTTTTCAATGCTGCCAACAATGTTTTCAATGTGAAACAAATGGGCTACTCTGTGCCACCTGACATCTTGTGAGCCAGCACAGCTCCCACTCCATACTAAGAGGCATCACTCACTACAATGAGCGGTTTCTTGGGGTCATATGCTATCAACATTGGGGCCTTAAGTATTCAGGTTTTACCTGCCTTGAAAACTTGCTTGCATTCCTCAGTCTAGTTCCATTTCGCTTGTTTCCCCGACATGTCGTAAAATAGTCTTAACTTACTGGTACTTGTAATATGAGGTACAGATTTGACATAGAAATTTAGGTGGCCTACATCTCTGACACATCTTTTGTTACTGGAGTATCTGAAAGTGCCTGAACTAAATCAACAGCTGGTTGAATTCCTGTTACACTGATATGACACCCTAAGAACTTTACTTCTGCATGAAACAATTAGAATTTTTTTTGGTGACTATTACTCTGTAATGCTGTAAGATAAACCCCCAGGATCTGATATGTTAAGGAAATTCCTTGTTAAAATTATTCTGAAATGCAGAATAATTGTTTAAACTGAGATATCTATATACTGGAGGAATTTCCCAACCTTCCTTGTTGTCTAGAAATGTGTACAAAGAAAATCATTTAAGTGGTTTCATAATACAGATTTTTAAAATAGGGCCGTACAAACTGCCCACGATCCGATATCCGGAAATCCAAAATTCCTCAATTTGATAATCTGTATCCTTCAATCCGATAGTCGGAAAAATGTGAATAACATCTGTAATACATAATGTAACTGTTAGAAGAGAACTCTTTTAAAATATTTTGTATTGTAATAATGGATTAAAAGTACATAAATCACAAAGCAGCATATTATGCTAAATAACTTGCATTTTAAAAAATTTTTAATTTTGATTCCTTGAAATAAAAAATAGAACAATTTCAGGTTAGTTACTGACCACATTTTTGTTTTGTCTGAGCAGATAAACAAAGTAAACATAATTTTTATTGATGCTTAACCGTGACATATTTTGAATATTAAATGTTTAATTCTTATGATGGACATCATTGTTGATGAGCAGTCGTTCGACGTGTAACCTAAACAAGATGACTGCAATTTGTTCAATGTTTGCCCCTTAAAGGTCGGTAGGCTATTTAATTTTCTCCTGTTCTTTAGCACGTGTCGAATATGGAGGGTAGATTCTTATCTCACAGCTGCAACATCTTACCCCATTCCCATTCTTCACACTTGTAAACATTTGTCCGACATTGCGACGTTACTGCGGCCTGCAGTTACTAGCTGCAGGGCAGGTTAACTCAATAATGCCATACAGCAGTCTTTTTTGAGTGGCTTGCAGCAATATTCTTTATATTTTATGTAAATTCTGTTACCATTTAAGTGAAAATTATTGTAAAACTCATTAAGTAGTAACTTCGTGTTTTACTTAACACTGGAAAAAAATTTAATAAAAAATGATAAACTTTGTTGTAAATGTCAAGTTATTCTTTTCATCCATCCATACTGTACTGTTTTAAGTTCTATAGCTGTAGAGAATGATGTGTACATAAGAAAAAAATTATATTGTTTCGTTTCATCTTTCTTATATAGTGTGTCACATATCAAAACACGTAATATTTACAAATGCATATGTACAACTACAACAGAAGGGTTACACAAAGCAGCTGCAACAGCAGACAGAAAAGTAAATGATGGATGAAGGAGAACAAATGACGGGGGAATGGAGAGAGAAATGACAGCGGAGGTGGTGGCAGCACCATTGTTGTCAAAGACTTGATAGTTTGACAAGGGTTTCAGAATAAATTGATGGCTGCCGTGTTCTTACGGCGTGTTTGTAGGGCTGTTGTGTATAGCTGCCAGCCCTCGTAATCCCTCCACAAAGAGCAGTTTCCATCACAGAAAAAAAATTTTAAAAATTCGTTTTACTACAGTTGTTGATTATCAATGGTTGTTGATTATCCACGACATCTGCCCCTCTGATTACCGTGGTTAGTTGGGAGTCTGCTATATTTAAAATATTTTACAAATATTATTTTTGACTATCTAACATAGGGTAATATTGTTACGTTCATATTCCTCGATCCAATACCCCCTTTAAATATTTCCAAAACAAATTATTTTCGCAAACATAGTATTCATGCTGTTAAGCAACCTTTTCTGGTGCTATCAAACCAAACAAATTTCAAAACAAATACATATTACACAATACAAAGCTTAAGAACGGAACTAACTTGATTGTTGCTTTCGTACTAGGAATGGCATTTCTTCTCATAAATTTCACTGGCAATCACAACAAATCTGTTACTTTGGAATGGTGACACTACCAGTGCCGCCAACTGCTGCATGTGAAAGAGTGGAGTCTGTAGGTAACTACGCACAAGAGATACAATTGATATGTTCAAGGAGTATTTTTCCGCAGTTTTTAAAGTTGCCTTATCGGATCCAGGGAGGTTTACCTTAATTGCTTTAACACTTCCTCTAAAATCAGTATACTTCACTGCTGGAATTGCTAGTAGAATTAGCTCAATCTCTGCCTTAAAAGTACTTAGAGCACAACACAGCCCATAAGGTATTTTTCTGTACTGATACAACCACTTGTGCATATTGACCATCAGTACCTATCTCCCATATTTCTTCCCCACCACCAGTTGCTGATATACCTATGTCAAGTCCAAGACACAGAACTCTTGTCCCTATCCCAGAGAGACCAGTATGTCTTCTATATATTGTAGTGGACACATTTGGGTTTACAGTCTTCTTGAAATCAGCATATATTCTCAGTCCTCCCATCTACTTTGGGTACTATTATCAGCAGGGTGGCCCATCTCCTGTGTATCACCTTTTCTAAAACCCTTATTGTTTCCAATTTGCCCAACTGCTCTCCTACTTTGTCTTGTGTGGGATAAGGTACTCATATAGCTTTACGGAAGACTGGTACACTACCTGGTTTCAGTATGAAATATGCTTCCATGTCATGAATCTCCCCACATTTCCCACTGTACACATCTGTATACTTTAGTTTAAGTTCATGTACAACCACGTTAACTTCTTTTGCAGTTTCTAGTAACCTGTCCCTAGCTAATTTTAGTTCCTTCACAGAGAGGTAGGTGTTCAGGACTTAATACCTGTTGGCTGTCCACTGCCTCTGCCAACACTGTCTTATAGTCTAAATGCAATACTGACAGCCTCCCCAATAGTAATAGCAATTGTTAGTCTCCTGAGTCTACAACTAACAGTGCCCATTTTCCACACCTGTTTACCACTTTTTATCGCCACATCTACATATTGCCTTTTAGGGGCAATTGCTATCCAGAACATGTACGCAACTGTACTCCTGCTGGTCGCAACGGAATATTTGCCAACTGTGCACAAAACACTTAGTATGGTATCAGCAAGACTGCTGCCCCGTGTTTTTTCCATTGTCAGCATTTGACCTGATTTTTCTAATATCACTTTGTATGTTTCTTTGTCTTTATTTGATAGCTTTACATACTACCAGTCCATAACTCTCAGTTCTAAAGTTCTTTCTTTCAACTGTACCCTCCGACATTTACAGTCAAATCCCCCACTTTGCCACAAGTATTGCACTTTGCACATAGATATGAATTCACCAAATGGCCCACATTTCCACTATGGAAATACTCTTTACTATCTTCTTTGTTTCTTCCTCACTCTTTTTTCCTTGATCGTATCTACTTGTCTGTCCATAACCTGAAAAATCTTGTCTCCATCTGAGCTCACAGTGGTGTGTGAAACAATGTTTGCTGTATCTTTGCCTGCTCCATAGAAGTGCACTTCTTGTACTCTTCTTCAGAAGTGCGCTCTTGTTCAGTTAGTTTCTGTTGAATGTGCCGACTATATAACAAATCTGTCTCTTAAGGCTGCTGGTTCATATTTATGTTGTTTACGCGAGTTTAATTTTTTAATCCTGAAAGGGAGCAGATATCATGAAACAGTTACATAGAAATTATGGAAATTTTTTTCAACCATGCAGCCAATTTTTCCAAAATATTATTTTCTATAATTTTGATTAACTATCAACTTAAAAAAATTTCTTAAAGTCAATAATAACCTAAAATTATGAAAACTTATATTTTGGAAAAAATATGCCCCGTAGAATAAAGAATTTCCAGTATCTCTATGTAACGGTTTTGCGATATCTGCTCACTTTCAGGCCCTAAAAAGTAAAACTAATTTAAATAGCTTAAATAGGGATCAGTGGCCTTAAGACCTCTGTTTTTTTTTTTTTTTTTTTATTTTATTTTAACAAAAATTTTATGTTGAGGCTAACCTCTTGATTACCACCGAGCATTCCACAACAGCCTCGTCCTTTTATTTTCTGTTGTAATAACATGATTTACTCTTTGGGTACATAATATTGCAGCAAAATGTCTTCCATTTTCATGAATGTCTTCTTGCCTGGCCCATCTTGTGTCACAAAATCTCACAGAACCTGTAAAAGCATTCTTCCCAATCATGGACAAAAACACTGAGACGTGCTTGCTTGCTGGCACTGAATTTGCATCCAGATTGTGCTGCAACCACATTAAATGTGACACCACATTGTCAGAATTTTCATCTAATTCTGAAATGGTCCCAACTGAGCAATTACTTTACATTTCACTGCGTAGTTTCAAGACTTGTCGCCATTGTTATGTAATGTATCCTCGCCATCTTCCGCACACTTTGACGGCCAACCTTGCAGTCACCACATGTCCCTACACTATATTTGTGCATGCCATTTCTCTCTGAGAATGCTGACTTTGAACTTAGTTGAATGGTGTTGCAAAAGACTTGTCATAGTAGAATGCCAGCTTGGTACATCCTTGTAACTATCCATCTTCCTTGCAATTCTTTACAAGGGTTTGTCCTCAACTTGTACCATAGCTGTGAGATGCTGCATGGGATGGAGGTGCGAGGAAACAAGAGGTATCTTGGTAATTCCCGAAGTTGTATTGTAGTTCACCACATGTTTGACAAGTACCCCCCCCCCCCCATAGGCAAGATAAATTAATTGGGGCAGAGGAGTCCTACAAATTATGCTGTTCACATAAAGCCAAAGGACTAGGTCCCTGGGTGAGTACGCTACCAGACTTAACCTTCTCTTCCATCAGTTTTCAACTGTTTCCCATGAGAAATTTTTTCAACACCTGGCATGCAGTTCAGGTATGAGTCTCACCAACATACCAACTGTACTCAGACCAGCCAAAGGCATGGTGAGACTGCTTACTGTTACAGCCTTATGCTACAGTACATGGGAAACAGACTGTCGTCATTACATTTCATACATACAAGTAATCATCAAAAGCTTTGAAATGAGCAAAGGCACTAGCCAACATTTCTTGTTACGTTTACATAATTATATTGATAATAACTTTGCAGATTTTGCACAAGCTTTTCTAAATACATTTTACTTTCAGGTTAATAGCAACAGATCAAGGAATGTGAACCAATGTGGGTTGTGTATTCCAGGAGAGTAATAAGAATGTAGACTAATCAATGTAACCAGATGAGTGATCAAATGTATAAAGAAAGCCGTAGATGAGGTTCTGGTATTTATCAATGCACCACAGACCATGAATTTGAACATTAAATATTTTTCTGCAACATACTAATGCAACTCGCACAGATTTTACATTTTTTGAGACCATTATATGAGTAACTGGTGTCTCCAAGGATCATTAAGAGGTGGATAATCATCACAGTATCCTCTTCATAATGTCATTGTCACCTAGCCTTTAAGCATGTGATGAGTGATGTAAAAAACTTTAAGAATGATCTTGAAATGACTTTCAAATATGGCCTGCAATTATGGACTTCAAAGGTTGTAACATCACAGAGTTTGCCTTAACCATTGGGCACATGATGTGAAATGACACATGGCCATACACCTGTAATAATCCACCAATTTGTATTCATTACACTGGAGAATATGTCGGGTGTTACTGTAGAGTTTAATGACAGCCCACTGTGTTTATTGAAATCCTTCAGCTGAATTGTCCCTCATTTCTCAAGCATTTACAGATAGGCTTTTAGCAGCACAACACTTCACCACATTTATCAACCATGGTTTGTTCAAGAAAATCTATCTGCAAGAAACTTACATCCTACCTTGACCTGCAAGGTTGTTAGAGCTTTTTCCAACAGGGCTTACATGGGAGAATCTGGAGACTGTATTGTTACAATGTTATGGTTGAAATTCATAAATGTGCTATTATTTCAAACTATCATATTTTTTTACTGATATTTTCAATATTCTGTGATAAAAAGCCAAAAGGTGATATATCCAAAATTGCTCATTTTTAGTTGTGCATACTTTTTGTGTTTGTTAAGTATAGTACTAGCTGCTGCCAAAGGATGATATGTCAATGCCTTTTAGTTTTGTAGTAAAAGGCAATGACAGATAATGATGTGTTTCGTCACGAAATTCCAGGAAATGCCAAAAGCTGATTTGACTAACATATCATGTTTTGATCTTTGAAAGAACTGTGCAGTGGGAGTGCATGACTGGATTTATTTGCTTGGACATACTCCATTGTGAAATAAAAGACTGTCAAAAGAAAACTAAAAATAAAAATAAGACATGAAAACATAAATAAGCAGAGTATGCTTTAGTCATCATGATACATACACAACATGAAATTCCAAAACTGGAATCTGGTCAGATAAAACAAGGTACAAACAGAAAATAAAAGAAATAACAAAAATATAAAAAAAGAAACCTAAGTTGAAATGCAACACAACGATGAGACGAAACAAAAAACACAAACAGAAATACAGCAAACGACACAACGATGAGACTAAACAAAACACAAAGATGTTGGACACAAACAGAAAAAACAAACAACACAAACGATGAGACGAATAAAACACAGTAGTTTTCCAAACAGTCAGTATTAACGACGTTTCGGGAACTGGAATCTGTTCCCGTCATCAGGTAGACACACAGGGTTCAGAAACACGAGTGCGACTGATGAGACTCCGCCGCCGTTTCCTCACGTGCCATCCGAGGCCATGCTGTCGCGAGACCGAAAGCCGAAGCTTCCATAACTCGCTGGGTGTTTGTAAATTCAAATGCACCCCGACAGTCTAGTTTCAAATCATTGGAATGGTGGCGGGGTGCGTGTAACTGTTTTAGCTGGGCTCCGGACCCGTATTTAAGACTGCCAAAGTTTACAAACATAAAACAGAACTTCAAATCGCCTGCAGCACTACTTGCTTACAACCGAGCGAGCTTCGCTATTCTCAGAGACAGAATTCATCAGACAAGATCAGACCTGTATCTCAATGCAAAGAATCTCTTGGATCTACATCTGCAACTCTCGAATCTTCTATCTCCTTACTTCTGGAACATCGTGGACAGAGCCTCAGCATCTCAAGTTCTTTCGGTTTCACTTCGCACATCAGAATTGCAAAAGAAAAGGTTTTGCAACCTCACCAGACAGAACCAGAGGCCCACATTAGACAGCAAAAAGGTCATAATTAATCTGTCTGACAAGCAGCTGGATGAACCCACTACCAATGTTCTTGCCAAAGGCATGAAGTTTGCAGTCACACCAGGCATCATACAAAAAGAAGGTATTGTATATGGGGTTGAAGCTGCTATACTGCATCTACCAGCATCTTCGGCAGACGAAATTCGAGCAGAAACAGCTAGAATATTGCGCAAGACAACACCACCGCAAACCAATGTAAACAGAAAAGAGAGAAGAGCTTTGAGAGAGCTGCGAAACAACAAAGAGATCAAAGTCCTTAGAGCTGACGAAGGTAATGTCACTGTGGTGATGAATTCACAAGATTATGATAACAAGATCTCTGAACTATTGTCTGATGCAGCCTACTCCTGTGTAAGCCGTAACCCACTGAGAAAAATTGAGACCACAACCAAAAAGCTCATAGTCGAGTCATCCTTCAATGAAGAGGTCAAGAAACGCCTGGTAGTTAAATAACCCAGGACACCTGCCTTCTATGGCGTACCCAAAGTCCACAAGCCAGAAATTCCTCTTCGCCCTATAGTAAGTGCTATTGGCTCTCCAACCCATCTTCTAGCCAAGCATCTAAATAAACTGCTTCAACCAGTCATTCCAACTCCTGCTTCCTACATAAAAAACTCTACACATTTGGTGGAGAAACTGAAAAGCATCACCTTGCAGCCAGAAGATGTCCTAGTAATCTTTGATGTTGTCTCACTTTTCACAAAAGTGCCAGTTCAAGAAGCTCTCCAAATCCTACTAGACCAGCTTGGGGAGGACCACTGCAACCTCGAACGGGTGAAGCTCATAGAGCACTGTGTCACCTCAACTTTTTTCACGTATGGAGGAAAAGTCTATGTGCAAAACGAAGGTGCTGCTATGGGGTCACCACTCTCACCTTTGCTGGCCAATGTCTTCATGGCCAACTTCGAGCAAACAGCTATCGAATCCAACCCCTATAAACCACAGCACTGGTTCCGTTATGTGGATGATACGTTCGTGGTCTGGAGACATGGAATGGATAAGTTGC
>PNEQ01008706.1:0-10352 GCA_003012365.1 Medauroidea extradentata | reverse complement strand
AGAGACCTTCATCATATAGGTGTTGATGTAGGGGTAAAGAGCTCTTAAGGCGATGATATCACCTCACATCGAATCCCCTTAACTCATTGCACCCCGGGTCAGTATCCTCCACGATCCTTTTTCCTCCGAAGATAGCCAGCTGACTGGCTACGTACGGTGAGTGGACTGGCCAACGTCCACACCAACAAGAGTTAAGGGTGCCGTGCCCCTTGAATTGTATAGCACGGGTGGTGGCGGCTGTACCACACTCCCCAATTAACAACAGTGGAGTGCCCCCTTATACAATCCCATTCAATCTTCACGCGTTCAGACTGGCTCAGGTGGTAAGGCAGAGGCCGGTCTGACAATATGCTGGCTGAAGACATTACACTGGTATAAATTCTGTGCAGCCAGCTAAGCCGTAGCTAAGTGTGTCTCTTTTTTGTGCTGCTGAGACAAAGATCTTAGGAGCAAAAATCACACACAAACCGCAGTGTGAGAACCTTGTGGTGCTGCAGTGGTTGGATCTCAGGTAAGTCTCAGCAAAATCCGTCACAATACTGTAGTATTCTAAGTAAACTATAATTTCAGTGAATAAAAGTAAAACTTGGAGACATAACCCATTAAATCCCACTTATTAAGTTGAAACTATTTTAATATAATTTTAGGGTGATTTTTTTTCCCAGTTTGCGGATAGGGGGATGACCAAAATAGTTGTTTTCTCTTCCTGGCCGCCAGAAAGTTGTACGCCGGCAAAATAAAGGATCTAGCCACGGGCACGATTGCCACGCAATGCACGCTTCGATGCGAGGTAAAAGTGGCCTGTGCTACAAATATAACGTCCATCAGAATTTTGTATGGTAAATTTCATCAAAAAATTTACATATATTTTGATTTGTGACGGAAAATGTAATCCTTGTAACATCATACAACCACACAACTTACAAATTTTCACACCATCATATATAAAACAAATAAAAAATTTTAAAGGCCAAAAATACGTAAAATTAGTTGTCTTATACAACAGCAAATAAAGTAAATAAAAGTACAGGTAAACCTCGCTGTAACGAGAATGGTCTATAACGAGACATTCACTATTACGAGAATTTTAAAATGTACCAACCCGCTGTATTGTGGTGGTACACTGCTGTATGAAAGCCAGCCAAGCGGTGCTTTTCGCGGCCTCAAGTCTGCAGCTAACACACATACCGATGTATATCACGACCAAATTGCAGGACATAACAGCGGATAGTAAAATAGAAGACAAATGTCCTCTCAGTCAGTAGAGCGAGCACTCTTATTTCTCATTCGGGTTAGGGCGGGTTCGCGCGGTGAACGAAACAAAAGAATGACTAGTCGCTAACAACAACACACATTAAAGTCGGTTTTGAGCGAAATAAAGAAAACAGCATTTATTCTGACGTCATTTACTTCCACAAGGAAAACAATAGCACTATGTGCTATTGGTAATACAGTTCAGAGTAAACAAAAAAAAAAAAACGATGGGCTCAACAGATGGCAACGAGAGCGAACAAAATAAAATAAAGTTTCTCCACTGATGGAAAACAGAGTAGGTATTTCAACAGCTACTCGGAGATAACCACAGTAAACAAGCTGCCTAACCACGCGACGGCCCGGACCACGCCGAGACACGTCCACCCTCTCTCGCTTCTCACACCTTAAGAAAGACCTCGTGGTCAAGCACTATGGCTGCCGCCTCCGGCCGGAAACTTACCAGCATGGCCAACCTTACATACCCAGGGCATACCCTGCATTCCTACTAGAGTATCCAGCTTATTTTCAGAACTTTCAAAATTACGTTTATATTATTTAAATAAATACAATTACAAACAAACTTACACACAATGTTACCATAAAATTCACAAATTAACCATCTCTGGCATGTAAATGCCTGCACCCGTCGGCGCTACTTCAGTTGATATACAGTAGTGACGTCAGTCGTGCGCCGGGCGATTCAACTTGATAAAATTCTAACTCGAAAACATGTATGGCAGTGCAATATTTTCCTATGGCTCTGGATACTCTTATTACTCAACTGGATCCTTTCATATTCATATTAAAATAACTTTTATGCGGTTCGGCCCATCGTGATAGAATATACAGGAATGAATAATTATAATTTAGTGGTGAAATGTCCCTTGAAGGTGTCCAGACCACTGGCTTCTCTGCCTACATTGCCTGCACTTGAAATCATACTCTAGTGCTTCATTCATGATGTTGAATCACAACACATAATCGTTGCGTCGCACCAAGTGACACTTACACGTTTTTTTTATTAAGGGAGGCCGAGCACAGAAATAATAATACCAGGCGACTTTGAAACAAAAGGGAAATACAAACGTATATACCAGTTACCTCATGTTGCAAACCAAAGTACCTAAAAAAACTCAGTCAAGGATCCAGGGTTCATAGGCCTATATTGACGCAGTGGGTTCTAGATCAATGAACCAAAATATCACATTTAACAAGAATTAATATCAACAATTACAGCCAAAAATCTAGCATCGCTGTAAAGAGGAGGAAAATAAAATTAAAATAAATTTGGAATAAGTTGGGGTGGGATGGCAAGGTACTTTACAGAATACGAAAAACAAGGTTAAAATATTTATTTACAACGAGTGAACTTCAACGATATCGTTCGCTATAATAATAGGCCGGTAGCTATACACAATCGATACCTCGCGCATTCTTGCTGCAATATATCGCACTTGTGGCCCTTCAATGCAGCGATTTTTAAAGCTTTGGGCGTGGCGGCATAACTCGACAGATACACGCATGTGCCACATCACAGTGCGATAGGTGTGAGAGAGAGAGATTCTCTCTCTCTCTCACACTCATCGCGCTGTGATGTGGCGCATGCGTATATCTGTCGAGTTTTGTACATGATCCTGCTTTTTTTCACACCGCCAAGTGCCGATCGTAGTGTTGTGTTGCTTTTGGATAGGTTAATGCGGTATTTATTTTGGATAAATTACTTGGCTGTTTAGTCTAATTTTTGAAATGGCAAGCGTAAGCAAGCGTAAGTCACTTGATATTGCTACGAAATTAAAAATTATTACCGAGTGCGAAGCGGGGAATGTCATCAAAGGTGAGATTGGCAGACGACACAATCTGCACTCCTCTACACTGTTCACGATCCTTAAAAATAAGGACAAAATAAAGGCTGCTGTTCTGCAGCAAAATGTGTCGACAGGTAGTAAAAAATTACATGCTGCAGACCATTCTGATTTAGAGGATGGGTTGCTAGAATGGTTTAACCAAAAACGTTCTTCAGGTGTACCAATAAGTGGGCCGATGCTCAAAACCAAGGCGTCAAGAGCTCTCTCTTTGAATGAAAATTGAAGATTTTACGAGTAGCGAAGGCTGGCTGCACCAATTTAAAGTGCTGTCTGGTGACTCGGGAATTGTAAGTGACGAGGCAGTAAAGATGTGGGATCCTATGCTACAAGACTTTTTGAAACGATATGCACAACTTTATAGGTCATTGTAATGTACGCTAGCCGCTGCTGGCATCGCGACTGCTGCATGCCCCGTAGCTGGCATTCTGGAGCGCCATGGACAATGAGTGCGTGCTTGGGTTGGTGATAGCAGCTGCGACCTTGAACCAAGCGGTGTTGCAATGTGTAGTCGCAGCAGTGTTGTCACGCGTAGCTACAGACTAGCGGCCTACACTACAGCAGTTGCGATGCACGCACATCACACACACGAACTAGTGTTATTTTTACGTGGTGGAAGTAAACACGAGCGGCGGGCTTTTGTGATGGGAAAGTCAAAGTTCCGTAACTATACAGTGTAAGGTGTTTGGCCAATTTTCACCCGTCCCACCATTCCTAATAAAAAAAAAACACTGTTGACAGTAATTTTTGTGACGTAGTTTAGAGTAGGTTTGTTTATTATTTTATTGAAAAGGGCCGGCGTCAGCAATGACAGTAGGATCCCAGGGTGTTTCACGAGTATTCTGTTTATGGTTGCAACACAGTTTTGAAGGTAGTTTGTTTAGTCTCTCGGTTGAGTCTCAAGAACCCGGCCTACGATTTTTGAAAGTGTGATATGTTTCTGCCAATAATAAGTGATGTTTTGAAATAATAAGTGATGTTTTGAATACTTCTAAAGCATAGAGAGGACCAAAACAGAACACTTGACAGGGCTTGAACAAGGACATAGGTTTTATGTTAAATTGTAGTTTATAAGTTTGTAAAACTATTAGCTACACTAGACCCCCGATTTTACAAACCCTGGATTTAACGAAGGTAGTGACTCTACGAATACAATCTCAGGAACCCTCAAAAAATAACAAAACTATATGACAAAAAAAATTGTAAGGAATTACATTGACAATGAATAAAACATACTGTATCTAATTCGCGGCATAAAAATATGAATTGTAGAGTTGCATTTATTACTTGGTAAGTCACAGTATTTAAAATAAAACAGAAATAGCGAAAATCCGTTATAAATGTGGCAGTGACAGTTTGAAAACCACGCAGCAGCGGCGCCGCCTGTGCCAAGCCGGCCGGCCTATCTGTAACTACGACGTATTAGGATCTATATTGAGGTCGTACTATAGCCACAAAGTTCCAGCGCATGCGCATATGCTCATTTAACTATAGTACAGCCTCCTTCTAGGCTGTTTCACGTCTTATATCTCTCTCGTCTCGCGCCGAATGAGTTTACTTTTTTACACAAACCCTATAAATAATAGCGTGATGTTTTTCTTTATTGCGTTAACACCATATTTACTTAAAACAATTAACTTGGCGCATAATTTGCTTTAACAATGCGTTACTGCGTGTCGTAAAACGTGCGTTTCACAAGTGAGCACGATAATAGCGCTACCTATTATCCAAGTGTAGAAACATTTGTCTCCGGGTATGTCGAACTTGGAAAATAAATAGACGTTCGTAAATTACGTAATCCCGAAACTCCTAATTTATTTTTACTGCATATACTGACTGTGAAAGTGATAATTTTCAATCACTTATACATGTAATTCTCAACGATTTTAGGTAAGAACGTCACAAAATGGCGTTTTTGGAACATTGAACATCGGTATATGCTACAGTGCTGCTATCTATCCGCTCTCTTGTGAACGTTCGTACAGTTTGTGACGCGGCTTACGTCTGCTGTTGTGTTGAGTGTCTGTTGTCACTGTTCGTTGGCGCTGAAGATGTGACGCGGGTACGTCTGCTGCGTGTGTAAATCGCCGTTCGGGGCTTTGAGGTTATGTTACGTGAAGTGCGCCGGATAGCTCAGTTTGAATAGAATTCATACACCATCAGTCAGGTTTTAACTTGAAGTGAGAGACTCAAGATTCGCAATAAACAAAGACCAACATATAAAATTTCTAGCATAACTTCAAAACTAATTGGTTGCTATAGCACACGCTGAAATACCACCAAAGCAAAAAAAAAAAAACTAGATAGAAACATTTAAATTATGACATGTAGTGGATAGTCAGATATCCCTGAGCCTGCCCTTACATTCCAAAATACATGATTACAAATTTGATTCAATCTGGCACAAAATTATAAGTAATTCAATTATACAAACCTAAACATATTTGCTTTTTCTTTCCTTACAACAGGACATTGTTTACATGTATGCATACCCAAAAGTTTCTTAAATAAAATCCTTTTACCAAACTTATAACCTCACAAAACATTTTCAAATATTTTGGATAAAATGCACTTGTTTAAGACAATAGGTTTAAACTGCTTACGGGGAGGCTGCCCAACAGAAAACAAACTAAAGATATCAATCATGCCCTTTGGAACAATGACGAGGCAAACACCATAAATTTAACCCACATAATTCATTTTATAACGACGACGATAAACCTCACAAATATAAACAATTATACTGCCTATTGGTACAACGACGAGGCAAACATCATAACTACACACAATCATCACGCCTTTTGGTACAACGACGAGGCTACATACTACAAACACATTTAGGGTACAGCCTTTTGGAAGGACGATGAGGCTCCCTAACAATAAAAAAAAACTAATTACATCACAAAATCAACTCTATACATTCCTTTCACCTTCATCACAGCACCCCCTTCTCTTTAAGCTCTGGCCATTGATGGCCACTCAAAGGTAAACAACTAAACACACAACCTTTTTCTAGTGCAAAAATCATAAAGATTTTACAAAACAAACCCAGACTTTTAGACTTGCTGCTATAGAACAGGCATTTCCTTCAGTTTTCAAATTTAATTCAGCAACACAAAGTACAAATTGTATTTCAGGTTAGGGTCAACTCTAGTACTCCACTTCAAAATTTACCAAACTCAGGTCTGCTAACAAACACCCACCTCAAATCCAATATATTAACTGACATCTCAAACTCAATGTTAGGCTCAAAGGTTAGTTTATAATTCACAGAGGTACTGCCATTCTTTCAAAAAAAAAAAAAAAATCATCCGACAAAAGGGTAAACAATATACATACTTATCCACTACAAAGTTACTTGATTTTCAGTGCACATGTTTAATTACAGTCCCACAAGGGTATTATTCTTATTTTATTAAGGCTCTGGTGGCATTCAGAATTAATTTCAGAAAATAGCACAACATTTCACAATTACATAATTGGTACATAGCAACAACTCTACTCTTCCATAACTCATCAATACACTTAAAGAATTCATTATATAAATTTCTGATGACAGTTGTGTTAATTTTCATAAAGAAGATTTATTAACAATCTCAATTTATGACGAGCATGGTGCAGTCTCCTAAACAGTTATTCATGATAAAAAAATTAACACACAAAATTATTCTTAAGGCTTCACAACAAAAACCACTGCAGTTACGATCAGACAAACATTTGACTAACACCAACACAAAAAAAAAAGTCACACGACACAACCTTTACCCAATATAAGGCTTCAGCAAATACTGATTGAAACAGTCCCTGACACCTACATCAACTGTCAAGTGTCCCAGCTCCCAGACATTTGCTCCTGCATTTCTCAAAATGATGAATGGCCCTTCGTATAACAAAAACAGTTTTTTCGTGTCCTTCAATAGGAAATCACTCTTCTCACACACCCTTAACAACACCTTGTCACCTACTTGAAAATTACTGAAAATCTTACCTTGTATTTCTCCCCGCCTAATACAGTAGCTGCATGTTTAAGTTTCAACCTAACTTCCTCTACTTTATCTGCTACTGAAGGCTGTACTGTATCCGGGAACTTGAATTTACTTGCTACATTGTAATATAAACACATTACAGATTAATGGTTTTTTTAATAGTTCAGCATTGTTTGTCTAAATTTGTAAATATTTTAATTAACCTTAAAAATTGTATTTTCAAAAAAATTATGTTGTATTGTATTTAGTTGGAACGCCCCTGATATCAGTTAGATTTTATTTAGTTTTATTTGTTGTGCAAGGTTAGGATACCCTTCCATATGTTTATTTATGCTAAGAGTAATTTTTTAATGTTTGTTTATTTGGTTGCTAAGGCATTCTTTTGAAAGTATAATTTTTCTTTAAGCGCTCAGCACAATAAATTCATTTGTTTTTATCTCTTTGGTTACAAGAATAGGGATTTTAGAAAGTTTTTAAGTCAGTTCTTGGTCCTTCTTCAAAATTGACAGCAGCGTCCTGAAATTTATAGACTTCAAGACCAGCTTAACTTAGTCTATCTTAGTAATAAAATGGACCAAGTTGCGGCGATTATGGCAGGGAGCGAGGGTCATCTACAAGAGGCCCCAATCAGGCGCTCGAGTAGATAATTTTAGTGCTGAGCTGCCAGTTTTGCTGCCCGAGGGACGTGGCGTCTCTAGCGCCATGTCTGACACCATCCACATCTCCAGTCCAGTTCTAGAAAAATACTGTAAGCTGTTCAATTTTTTTTAATGCATCACCGTAGCTCGACCAGGAATTCAATTTTTTATTTTACTTTATCTTCTAGTCACGTCTGGTTACCCAGTGGTCGTTTTCCAAGAGTTTCGTGAACTGCCGACTTAAATTTTAATCCGAAGAAACTTTTTTTTTAAAGCTTCATTTTGTGCTGCATTTTAATTTTAAATTAATTGGCAACAAATTTGGACATTTCCGCTACCCCCTAAACTTTATTAATTTACATTTTATTTGTAAGGAAGGGTGTAGGATATTAAACATTTTTTTTCTTTCGGTCTTTTAAGTTACTTCAAATAAAATTAAGAAACTTTCAACACCAGTTGCATGATTTGTTCCAGTACGGTTTTTTATTTTAGTCTAGTTGGCTTCGTTTTGATGTACAACATTGCAACGTACTCTAAAATTTCCAAGGCGCCCATTATCTATTTATTTTACTATCACAATTCATTTATGATAAATCGTTATTGTTTTTTTGTTTTATGTGTTAAACGCCTGTTCGTGTACGTATATATATACTTATTAGAACATCGTCCCTCTGGACATTCCCTGTTGCCAATTCCTGTGGTGAAAACCCAGTGCTAAAATGCACATGAAAATTTAGAAAACTGTTTACTAAGGGTATAGCTTCTATCCATTTGCTGTGTCGACTATGACAGTAGGTTCTAAATAACCTGCCTATCTCTTTCATGACTCTCTCGCTAGGGTTTCCCTGTGGGTATCTAATTGACGAATAGGTGACGTTGACATTTAACCAAGCTAATTCCCATTTCCATACATCTGCAGTAAATTGTGTCCCGTGAATACTTAACACTCTTTTGGGTGTTCCAAACCTAGGAAAGTAGTCATTTAATAACTTAGATACACAAGCTGCAGCAGTAGCTTTCTTTAGTGGATTGCACCACACAAATTTGGAAAAAACATTCAACACGTCAAGTATGTACTGAACTCCTCCCTTTGACTTGGGCAATGGCCCATGCAAATCAACTGCAAGTAAATTGTCTGGCCCTGATGGTATTATGGCTTCCCATGGCCCTTCCCAGTTCTTGTTTGGAAACTTCGCCTTTTGACACACATCACAACTACTTAGTATCTGTCTTACACTCCTCTCCATTCCTGACCAGTAGTAACTGTTGTGAAGCAGCCAGAAGTTCTTTTTTGCCCCAAAGTGTCCTGTTGATCTGTGTACATGCCAAATCAGTTGTTTTATCCAAGCCTTCGGAACACAACCTACCTCTAAACTCTCCCTCCGATACAAAATGCCTCCACTCAAACAATACCAAGATAGTAATTTCTGTACCTGTGGGTCAGCCAGATCCCTACTCTCATCTTCCAACACTTCAATCACCCTCTTCCACACATCGTCTTCTCTCCGCTTGTCCCCTATGCCCTTGAACTTCTGTATCAATTCCCTGTCCTCCTCAACTTGGATCCTGGCTATCACTGGTCCTGTCCTAGGTCTTTCCTCCATTATCAAATCTTCACCATCCCTTACTGTCCTACTTAATAAGTCGGCATCTTTATTCTCCTTCCCAGTCACATACACAATGTCAATGTTGAATTCCTGTAAAGCTAGGCACCAGCTGGTTAACCTACTACCTATCAGTTTACATGATTGCAAAAATACTAAAGAGTGATGGTCTCATAAAACAATAATTTTGCTGCCTAAAATCAAGTTTCTCAATTTGTTCAAGCCCCAAACAACTGCTAAACACTCCCTTTCAGTTACTGTAGATGCCCGCTCGGCTGAATTTAAAGTCCTACTTAGCATTGCAATAAGTTTATCCTCACCCTCATCACTTTTCTGAAATAACTTAGCTCCTAGCCCATAGCTTGCAGCATCCGTACTTAGGTAAAATTCTTTACTGAAGTCTGGGTGGTGTACTACACACTCCTCAATGAACAAATCCTTTGCTTTCTCGAAGCTATTCTGACATTCATCCGTCCAATGACACCTGCAATCCTTCTTTAGTAAGCATAATAATGGTGCTACCACATCTGAAAATTTCTCTGCAAATCTTCTATAGAAGTTGCACAAACCTAAAAAACCCCGCAATTGTTTGATATTCCTAGGTACTGGAAAATCTCTAATTAGACTGACCTTGGCTGGATCGGGCCTAATACCTTCAGCACTCAATTTAAATCCTAAAAATTCTACCTCCTGCCTCAAAAACATAGATTTGGATAATTTCAAAGTAACATTGACTTTTCTAAGCCTGGCTAATAGTTGTGATAAAATTTCTAAGTTTTCGTCGAAAGTTTCACTGGCTATTAAAACATCATGTCGTGGGTGGGGGTGAGGTTTTGGGCGGTGCAGGTCACGGTGGTAAGCCGAAACCTCTCGGCGTGAGTAGTCTGTCGGCGAGGGCGCGATGGCTAGATGGCGGCGTGCTCCACTCCCAGGATGCACTCCCGAAGCGTCGACCGCCGTCTTCCTCGTCGGACTCTCCCCACCCAGTAAAGGCTATTACAGCGAGGG
>PNEQ01008705.1:0-10461 GCA_003012365.1 Medauroidea extradentata | reverse complement strand
TACTTTTGTCTGATATTTTTAATGAACCTTAACATCCATGCAACCATCCTCACAATCTTTGAATACCTTTAAAATTACTTGCAATACCAAGGCACTTCCTTGGAAACATCAACCAATGTTGTTATAGCACCCAGTTTCCTTTCTCGATTTACTTCTTCGTCATTCACTAAACAGTCCGCTTTAGGCCAATTAATTTCTTTTTTCAACCAAATAGGCCCTTCCCACCATCTAGAATCCAACAACCTTTCAATGGAACATCCTCGCGAAGGCAGGTCTGCTGGATTTTCATGACCTAGAATGTGATGCCAAGATTCAGGTTTTGACAAAAGACGAATTTCCTTTACCCTGTTGCAAACGAAGGTTCCCCAGCATTCCCCATGTTGAATCCAACACATTGCAGTTGTCGAGCCTGTCCAATAGAATTCTCGACTCATTTCAACTAGCAAGGCGGACGACAATACAGCATGCTAATAACTCAAGTCTGGGTATCGTTAGATTTTTTAAAGGTGCAACTCTTGATTTGCTCTGAAGTAACTGTACACTGATTTCATTTCCTTTTTGTCCTCTCAGAAACACTGTGGTTGAATAAGCCTTTCCTGAAGCATCACAAAACACATGTAATTCATTTAATTCTGAGTTTTGAGGTGCTATGCGCCTGGGGATTTTTACTTCGCTCAGTAGAGGTAATTCACCTAACCATTTTAGAAATTGTTTTTTAATATCATCCCAACTGGATTTCATTTTCCAACATTCTTGCAGCAAAATTTTGGAATACAAAGTGAACGGGCAGCTGAAACCAATAGGATCAAAAACTTGTTGTGAGACCGACAATAATATTCTTTTTGTTAGATTTTCTGATGTAATATCAGTTCCAAATGTATCACAATATAATACATCGTCATGTTTACCCCAGTTTAAGCCAAGAACTGAGGTAGGTTTCCTAACAATTTCAATCATTCTGGTATATTCCCAGTTTCATAAGTCAAATATACTACATTCTAATAACCTTTTTTATTATTTTATGAAATTCTCTAACTCTTCTGTGTTATCAACTGACATCACACAATTGTCTACATAAAATTAAACCTTAAAGTTTTTGTGTTACTATCAGAGTTGTTGAGTAGCATTTCGAAAGATGTTGGTTAACCACTGCTCCAAGAAGAAAAGGACTACATTTCACTCCAAACACAACCCTACAATGTCTGAAAATTTTAATTTTCTTCTTATCACAATCCTCCCACCATAGGAAATGTAAATAATCTCTGCCAGATTCTTCTATGGAAAGTTGCAAAAATGCTTGTTTGATATCTGCAACAACTCCAATTTTCTTCTCTCGGAATTATAGCAGAAGAGAAGGGATTGATTTTAACAAATTTGGTCCATTTGCTATACAGTCATTCAGTGATAATGTTCCTTTTGACTTGCATGATGCATCGAAAACTGGTCTAACCGGTGTAGTTGCACTTTATTTGAAGACTGCTCTGTGTGGTAGATAGTGGCAATCAAGGGAATTGACATTTTCCTCTGGTACTTCTTCAATTATGTCTTCCTGCTTCCAACTCTGCAATACTGCAACATAGTCCATAAACTTGGAAGTATTTGTTAATCTTGCAGTAACACTTCTTAACCTTTTCTCTACAACATCATAATTGACAGGTAAATAATCCAGATTTTCCTTCCACAAGAGTTTAATTTCATACTGTCCCTCGGAATTTACTTTAAGTTTTCTTGAAATGGTCCAATACAATTGCCTCTTCTTCACTTTGTTTTATGTCTTCTCGTGGATCTGAAATTCCTAGGACTTCTAGTTTCCACAAACCTGCAATGCTAGATTCGTGGGTCAGCAAGGTCGATAATATATTCTGATTACTCTGATTCAGATCGTTGTCAAGTCTACCCATGATTACCCATACAAGATGTGTGTGCACAGCAACTAAACCAAACGACATATTTACTATCTTGCCTGTATACAACATTCCAGCAACATCAGCCCGGAAGTATCAATTATATTTATATTTCCACAGATGATAGGTTGGTCTAACACTTCAATGTTACAAGAGTAATTTCCCTTTACATTCTTCAACAGAATATTGTAGCATTTATGCTTTTTTTCCTGAGATTTTATCTCGCCAAACAAAGCATGTGCTAGATTTTCAGTTTTGATCGCTGAGTAGCCCATTTCATTTGCAGTGTCTGCCAGTTTGTGTGATCTTTGTGAGCCGCAGTCGATAATTGCTCTAACAATCATTGTCTTCATACATGATTCAAGCTTCACTTGCAAAGTTTGAAGCAAAACACTTCCTTTTCGACAGTGATTGGAGACAGTAGAACTTCCTTTATCTTTTTCCAATTCTTTTATTTCTTTACAGTTTTGCTTACATTCTCGTTTTGGTGATAATTCCGGACGTACAATAGCCCAGTGTCTCTTAGCACAAAACAAATATTTCACATTAACCTTGCATTCTCTTGCTCGATGCCCCAATTTAAAACAAATAAAACATCGCCTTGAATCTTTTATCATTTTGTGTTTCTTTTCGAGAGACATATGTTGCGCTTGAAAGCATTCTTTGGACTCGTGTGCCTTTTCACAAAACACGCAATTCAATTTCAATTTGTCATCGACTTCTCCAGAGAACAGTTCACTTACTGTAGCTACACTTCTTAAGTCCCAGCCCTTCTTATCATAACTGTCTACTTCTTTGTGTGGCTTAAATCATGTTTTTTTTCTTAGCAAATACGTTCTTCTCCTTCGACTTCGCCTTTCAGGAAAAAATAACTGTTTTACCTTCTTACTATGTGCATTATTCTCATGATCATAATCATCGCCCTTTGAAGGACTTCTTAACCAAACTCTTAACAAGTCTTCGGGAATACAGGACTCTACCAAATGAAATAACTTTGCCGCAAAATTATCAGGTGTCATTCCGATAGATTCAAGTGATTTTAAGTTCGACTCCAACTTGTCGTACAGATAAACAGTGTCTACCTTTGTTTGACTCTTTCTAGTATTCTCAAACACTAACTTTAACAGTTCTCTTACATAAAATTCAACAAGTAATTCTTCACGACCAAATCTTTCCTTCAAATATGCTATCGCTTTAGGATAATTTTCTGCTGTGAGGGGAAAACTATTTACAATTTCTCTTGCCCTCGTTACTTCTAAAGTTGCTTGTATGAGATTCTGAAATTTATTTTCCGCCTCTATCTCCTTGTCTTCGTTAATTCGCCGAAACTGGCTCCAGAAAGTTAACCAAATTCTAACATCACCCTTTAATTTCTTCAGTTCTATCTTGGGTAGCTTAATTTTCTTTCGCGAAGTGGGCGATGAATGTATTGATGAAGCTTGATTACTAGAATTTAACTTGCGTAGAAATAATTCTACTTCTACTCTGGTACTATCTAGTTTCTCTTTGTTTTGCAGAACAGTCATGTACTCTTCCTCATAATCTGTGTCAGTTTTATCTTCAGCTTGTAGCATAGCAACTGAAATTTCTTCGTCTAAGGAAAACAATTCTCCGCCTAACCTTTCTAAAGTAGCAATCTTTGCTCTTACTTCATTGTCGGTTGAGTTATCTGACAACAGACTAACAAGTGAATTATAACACTTGGTTTAAAAAAAAGGAGTGCACTGGCTTCCGTTTTCGTAATAACAATATTCATAACTTCGGTTTTCAGCAATACAATTAAAAATATATAGCTTACCTTAAAATACTTCTACTTTTAGGATCATGTCGGGGGTCTCCATATATTGAGAATGGAAAAAGATTACCAATCTATTTCTTCCCTAAAACTTCTCTGGCAAATTAACATGACTCATATTTAAGCTGAATCCTTTTATAAATGAAATATCTAAGCAATTAAATAATACTCTCTTATTTTCTGCTGGTTTTCATGCCTTTCATTTTAATCAACAACAAAACAACCAAGGATAAAATACTATCCATAGAGTAATCACTGCTGTTCTTAACACAAGCCTTCCATTGGTGCAAGTTATAATTAAACAAAACTTCTGGTTTCTTTGTTTTAGAGATACTATCCTATTCGAAGGGTACTTAAGAAATGTATATGTAACTGTCAACAAGCAGTATCAATAAAACAACTGATATGATGTGTCTCTCTGCAGCTCGAGTACATCCATATCGTCCTTTCTTTCGATGTGGAACAGATTAGGCAGGTCCTGTCACACTTCGAAATTGCAAGGCAAGGAACAACATCAAATTCAAAGGGTACATTGCACTGTTTGTATATTTAGAATTGTGAGTGACTTGTCAACCCCTGCATTAATTGCAGCACATTTGCATTTTGTTGCAAGTCTTGGCAGACCTAGTGACATATATATAGTAGTTGCAATGCAAATATTATAGGCACTGCTGGAGAACTACCGAGTTATTTGAACTGATCAAACCAAGGGAGCATCAAGTATCTGTTGGGAGATGTCTCACTGAACAAGGAATTTCTTGACACTATAATTCCCTTGCAGCACCACAACAGAGAAGACTTTGAGAAGCACAGGTGAAAAGCAGGAAACAATTTACATCGAATGGTGGGGGGTAGTACACATAACTTTTAAGAAATGTACACAGTGTTGGCAATGGTGGAATCATGTATGAACTCTAGACCTCTAACAGCTATATCAAGTGACCCAAATGATTTACACAGGATATTTCTTTATCGGAGAATTCATTCTAGCCATCTCACTTGCTGGTGAAGAGAGATGTTCAATCATTTGGTAAAGTGGTCATTAGTTAAGCGATTAGTTCAGATTTTTAGGCGGGGACAGTCGGCTAAATATCTGTTCAGAATCATCCTAAATGGTTGTCTAAGTAGCCTAAGCCTCAACCAGGTGGCATGTTCTTTGTTAACGGAAGAAGTTGCATAGACAGCAGGGAAAATTGGTCTTCATTACTAATACATTTCCTGGGGAAGATTGACTTGTGCATACAGTGATTATGAAAACAAGGACTAGAGCTTTGAAAAGAACTATAACTAAATTAGGGCCATTGCCTTTCCAGACCTGAATGACTGGTTCAGTTGGAAACGTTAAACAATTGTAGTTCTGTAAACAGATGTCAACAAGGTGGACGGAGTGATTAGACTGCTACTATCTATGCATTTAGTCTCTTAATGTAATGATTTGGGAGCCATGTTCACTTTGGTGCCATGTTCTTTTTGGAGGCCATGTTTTGTTTTTGGGGAGAAATTACTAGGATATATGGTTTTTTTATAGTTTTATTCATGCAGCCTACCTTCATTTCCACTGCATTGTTCATGAAACTGATTCCTTCGAAATCCATGAAGTACTAATAAACCAGTAAATTGGTAAGCATGATAAGTCTCCAGTTGGCCAATAAGTCCTGGGAAGTGAAGACGAAAAGACTCTTTCAAATACTCTGCCCTCAGTCTATAAATGGAGGTTTTCTCTGAAGAAGTGTGTTTTTCATAGTGTGGTGAAAAATATCGAGATATAAAAAGTGTTAGTGTTTACAAATTGACTGATAACTATCCTAAACCAGATATTGTAGACAATGTCATCACAAGGAACGTATTTCAGTGTGTACAGTCTCAAAAATCACCCCATCCAGAGCCCAGGTGAAACAAGATGTCAGCAAGTTCTTTAAAAACATCAAAAATGTTCTCAGACACTGTCGTCCAGAAAATGCTTACAGATATGAATGGTGGAACTAACTTTTCGGATTATTCTGGTTCAAAGAAAGTGCTAGTTCTAAAAAGATTCATTCACGTGGAAAGAGTCCATAGCCATTCTAAACCACAGATAGGCAACTTTTCCCTCGAATGGTAGTGTGAAGGAGGAAAATATTTACGATAATTGAGGAAATGGAGGCCCTCCAGGTACTGTTTTCAAGAATTCTCGTAGTGGATGGTTCGATTTTAACCTATTTCAGATTCTTCATAGAATTTCTGGTACAGCACATTAAAAAAATAGAGGAAAATGTTTCCGAGCTGGAAATTGTTATTGGCAACAACCTTGCAAGCCGTTTTTCTCCACAAGTCAGTTTTCTGAAGAAAACTACATTTACCTAACACCATTTCTCCCAAATACAAAATAATTTCATGCAACTCCGCGATGTTTCTGTATTTGCTCCATTGAAGAAGTGGTGGATCATGCTAGATGCTTGGAAATCTGAAACACATTTCCAGACACGTGTTCTAAAGGAGCAATTTTTAGCACTTCGGAAGTGATTATGGGTTAATATTGAGGGATCCCTTTACATTAACTTGATTTCTGGGTTTAGAGCATATGGTTTTTGCCCATTTAACCCATCTGATGATTTGGAAGGTGTGTCGAATTAAGAATGTGATGCTTAGAGTTCAGAGACAATGGGAAGGAGACTTAATAAGAGTCTTGTTGCACACCTGAAAGAAAGAAGAGGATATGAAGAAACTGACGACTCGCAAGAAAAACTGAAGCTTGGTAAAATAATCAAAATTGGTGAAGAAACTGGGTAGAACTAGTAATGTTGACGATCCGGTACCTACGTTTTCTGGATGCTCTGGAGCAAAATATTTGAATGGGGTCCATCTCCATAAAAATTTAAACAAAAGGTGCAAATGGATCTAAAAATAAAGGTAATACAATGATGATTCTAAGAGTGGTATCTGTAAAATAAGTGTCTGTCTAATATAGGGAAGACAAACTGGATAGTAATATACCCAGTGTAAAGCATGGAATTGTGGGTTTTGTAATAAGAACAGTAAAGCCTTCTACTGCACATGTCCTAAATGAGGCGATTCTTGTGACTATGAATTGTAGATGATAAGTGAAGATGATACTTATTTTCTCTAGACTCCTCTTTCAATTACTTTAGTTGTAGATGTTCAAAGACTATATTGTTAACAGCAGTTAAAGAAATTCTGAAGAAAAGTACTGTCGAATGTTAAACATGTTTATATTTTGGACCTTAAAACACGTTAAACCTATAAGTTTTTTCTTTTAGTTTTAAACTATATTCCAACCACTAAGTGTTTTTTTGTGTAAATTATTGATTGTACTCTAGGCTCTGTATGCCTGCGCAAATATTCAGATGTGCTTTGAGCATAAACAGTATGTCCTAGACAGATGCAACAAGGGGACCTTTTTTGTTATACAGGTCTCATTTCTTTATAAACCATCTTTAAATGTTAGAAAATCATACTGGTAAAATAGTTGTATGCAATTAGAGGGTAGCCACGCCTTCTATTTCCTTAAGGGTTGAAGTTGTATTTGCTGTTGGTTTTTAAGGTCCCAATAGCACAAAGCAATGCTGTAAACATTGTGTTTTGTGTTATTTAGCTCCCAATATTTTGGGGAAATATGATTTTAAATTGTAATATTCAGAGGCTCATAAAACCCTTAATATTACATTTAGGCGAAAAGTGGAAAACAGCATTTGTTATTTTTTTCATAAGGAATCACCTGCCGAAATTTGTTGGTGTTGTTCAGGAACATCTTGTGTGTGCGTGCGTGTGTGTGTGTGTATATATATATATATATATATATATATATATATATATATATATATATATATATATATATATATATATATTTATTCGTAATTTTATAAAGGTTCTCAGACTATGTGTCGAATTTCTTTTCTGCTTTGTAAAATAGTATTACTGCACAAACTAAATTAGAATCAGTGGAAATTTCACAGCTTCAGTAAGGTGCAAGAATTTTCACTGTTGAATCTGTCGTTTTGTAATTGTTAACTGGTGATGAAAAATTGAGAAAAACAACATATTAAGGTAACACATGAATTAAGAAGAATTTTTCACTACTTAATCACGACATATAACACTATTTAATCAGTTATTTAAAAATTACAGTTACCTAAAATCCCATATCAACAATTGATTGTGTAATAAATAGCATATCTATGTGTATGAAGCAAACATGCTACAATTTGTTTTTGCTCATAATTAAAAAAGAACAGAATGATGAAACATTTCTTAATCCAGTGTTGCGGTCATCATGGTACATATCGTTATTAAAACAGCGAGACAAGTTTTGACATTTATTTATAATTTATAGCTGATTATCATTCGAATGCTAGTCGTTACCTGTAGAATTTTTCTAAATGATGACACCATATGAAGCATGTACTGGAATACTATATCGGATATCAGCAGAATCAGTGGTCTGCAGGTCTGTCATTTTTTAATCGTGCATGAGATGGAGACTGAATTATGTAGCGTAGCTGGATGTGTGCCTACTTATGGACGGTTATCGATCCCCTGTTAATTCATTGGCGCAAGTTGTCTTTGTCTAGACGTTTCTAATATCAATTTCTTTAGTTAAATTATAAATATAACCAGCATTTAAACTTTAATTTATTACATCTTGTACTAATAATCTATGGATAGTTTAAGATACTTTAAATTCTAACCATTATCGAAAAATATATTATTTTACATTTTAATCTCTCAGGCTAACCGTACATGATGGCGAAATTTCTGGTACTTTGCTCATTCAATGGAAGTAAAAAGTACGAGTAATGTATTAATTAAGTAAGGATTCGCATAATTCTGAAAGAATAACATCAAACCACCTAACTATTGGCTGACAAATCTCAGATAGCATGAGAGCGTTTTCAATAAATCCAGAGTAAAAAATTGCTTTCTTATTATGTATTGATTTAAGTTTCAGAGCAGTGTTTACATACAAAGTAATTGCAAAAATATATGCACAAATAACATTTCTTAAGCAATGAACACAAACTTACAATGTGAATCAACGTTTATCTTCGCACCATTAGTAACGTTACCTGAATATTGCATGGCCACTTGTTGGAGGGTACACACTCAGTTATTGTACACTACCGTTGGATATTCTATTCACAAGGTTGTGAAAATAGGTCAGGTTTATTTTTACTGTAAACTCAACATAATCGAAACATATCTACGCGACAGAGTTTTAAATAGTTTAATTACCACGTGTAGATAAACCTAAAGAATGTTAGGGAATTTCTAAGTTGAACTCCTAATAACGCTAATATAGGCAAAACTGGATTCAAAATTTTAATTTTCTTACATGCGTGTTGGTAGTGACGGGTTTTTGTTCTTTGATGTAGGGGAAGGTGGTGTACCTTTGACCAGTTGTACCTTTAACCACCAGTTGTTTTGTTGTCTTATACATAAATTTTTCAAATGTTGGTACCAGTAGTTTGTGCTTCTGCCACCAGGAATGCTATATTTCCTGTTTTTATTTGGAAAGAATAACATGTGAATTTCTCAGGATAATTTTATCGATTTGCATCCACTAAAGTAAGTATTTTTCTAATGATATTATGTTTTATTATGTAATCTACAATTAGATTAAAGAATTTTTGAATACACCAATATTAAGTTCAATCATTCTACATTTTTATGTGTATATTACTATGGGGATGAACCTAACCTAAAATACAATTTTATTTTAGATTTAATATTAACAGGTAGCAATGTACCTTTGACCAGCATGAGACATTGTACCATTGACCAGTCAAAGGTACAACTGGTAAAAAAATTTACTTTTACAGCTTTTATTTCTCATTGTTTCAGGTAACTGAATAAGATGCCTAGAAGTAAAACTGGTGTAAAAAGAAAGAAAATCAATAAGGATGACCTGGAAATGGCTGTGAAATTAGTTAGTAAGGAAGAAATGACAATAGGCCAAGCAGCAAAACATTTTGAAGTGAAGAAAGCCACTTTGATTTTTCACTTGCAGAAGATGAAGGAAAGTGGGGAAGAACTTTACAGATATTTGCCTATTAAACCTAAACGTGTGTTCAGCGATGAAGAGGAGCTTCTTCTTGTCCAGTATTTGCAAGATGCCGCGAACATGCATTATGGGTTGACGTTAAAGCAGGTAAGACTTCTTGCATGTGAATATGCAGTAAAAAACAGAAAGAAGATAGATCCTTCTTGGGAAATAAATAAATGTGCTGGAGAACAATGGTTACGAGATTTTCGAAAGAAGTATGCCGAACAATTGTCATTGCGCAAACCAGAAGCAACAAGTTTGTCGAGAGTAACTGTGTTCAATAGGGACAATGTGCAAAAAGTTTTCAACAACTATAAAAGTGTTCTGGACAGGTATAAATTTGAGGCAAATAACATTTGGAACTGTGATGAAACTGGGATGTCAACTGTGCACGTTCTGTCAAAGATTTTGGCACCGATATGAAAGAAGCAAATTGGGGGTATGACCTCAGGCGAACACGGGACAAATGTTACTATGATCGCTGCAGTAAATGCTACCGGTAATAGCATTCCACCATTGTTCGTCTTTCCCCGTGTGAACTTTAAACCATTCATGCTGAATGGTGCTCCATGTGGAAGTGTTGGTGTAGGAAATCCCTCCGGATGGTCAAATGAAACAATTTTTGTTCTATTTCTGGAACATTTTGTGAAACATGTTCGGCCAAGTGTTGAAAACCCAGTGCTCTTGCTCATGGACAATCACGAAAGCCATGTTAACATTCC
>PNEQ01008704.1:0-10352 GCA_003012365.1 Medauroidea extradentata | reverse complement strand
AAAACTGTCAACGAGTGTATTACAGATGGCAGCGATATTGGAATGGCGGCCATATTGGATTATTGCGCGCCCGTAGAGTGGTAGACTCTTCTCCATCGTTTTTATCAGGTATTTTTCAGTAAGAAACCGTTGACAGAAATTCTATTACAATTAGTTCTAGGTTGACCTTATTTTTTGTTTAGATTGACTGGACTAATAGGATATAAAGACTTAATTGAACGATAAATGCAGTGAATAATAATAATTTTCTTCCAACTCGACAACCCCCAGGTGTCAAGTTCTAACCACTTCTTCAAATACTTCTCAAACCCCTCCTAAACTTTCCAGCCACCATCACCAACTCCTCCAAACATAAATTCCACTCCCTCACCGACCCGTAAGCTTTGTATATAATGCGTGAATCTGTAATTTAGCATTAGGTGTTCTCGCCAGCCAGATGGGTGAAGGTTAAGTGGGGGGGGGGTGGGGGACAGTTTGGAGAGTATGAAGGTAATTTCAGACTGCCAAAGATGATGAGAGACATAGGATGGAACACTCTGAAGGACAGGAGAATTGTGGAAAGACTGGTGACATGTATAGGATAGTGATTGGTGAAAGGAGTTGATGTGCACTAAATGAACATCTAGAAAAGGGAGGATTTCACCACCAATAGTTAGTTCTTTGTACTGTATTGTAAACATAATCTAACAGCATTTATTGTTATTTTTTTTAATATTCTGGATCTTTTGGAGCACATGTATCAGGATTTTCCTTCACAATAAGAAAGCTGTATTCTTCATTAAGATGAGATGTAGACATCATTCCAACACTTCTGCATCACTAATAAATTATCTGTTAAACAACCCATTAAGAAAATTTATAAGATGTGAATTAAAATAATTTTTTTATAATATGAAGCTACACCTCTCAACAATTTATTTATATGAAAATTCAATGTTTGTAGCTGAAAGAGGTTGATTGTTGACATGATTCATCAGCTGAATTTTTATTTAATGCATTCAAAACTAATTATGTATGTAAATGATCTATCTTTTTCAGGAAAATAATTTCCAGAATATTTTAACCACCTTCGTAAGACATGGGACCTACCATCTGGTCTACAACACATGGGAGTGTATTCTTTCAGCACAGAGATACGAGAGTACGTTGACCAGAGACTCATACCACAGCTGCAAAATCCGAACTACTACTTATTCAAGATGATGTGTGCTCAGTCTTCGTGGAGTTGAAACACAGTGCAGCAGATGTGCCGATTTGGAAACGTGTTCTGTCTGATTTTGTGAAGTTGGAAGATACAGGGTTACTTTATTTTTTGTTAAAATGTGTGTCTCCAAAACCAAATCCAGGCCCCACAGTGATGATAAGTGCTGAGTTCTGACCAGTTTCAAATTTTCACAAGCATTTTCAAAATCATTGTCAGCCAAATTTTATTTTAGGCCTAATAATCCAGTATGTTAGAAGAGTGTTGTTGTCTGAAATGTTTATTACTACCACTAACTTGTTTTGGTAGATGCCGCAAAGTGAAAAACTTTAACTTTATTTTCAATAAATATTCTGAACTTATAATTGTGATATAAAGGAAACTTTCATAGTTGTCAATAAGTACATTTATTTTAAACATAAGTTATCTCTGTTAATAAATCTGGCAACATTGTAGAAATAATTTGTACAATAATTTGTACTAATATTTAGAGTAACTTAGCACTTACTGAGCTATAATCCTTCTGCAACATGTAATACACTATTCAATAAAAGAACATACCCAACAATTTAAATGCTTTTGTTTTTATGTAACTTATGTATATGCATTGCAGTTATTCAAGTTCTCCTTGTGAAGAGACAATGTTGAGGTACTAAGCAATAATCATTACTTTTTATTCGGAAACTGTGATATTATTGATACAGGTGTATAACCAGTGATTTTGTTAAACATGTACATGTGTAATACAAAATATGTAACAAAATGGTAATTTTCATGTGGCCTAGCTGTATATGTGTAACTGGTATAGCCTCTACACATTGCATAGGTGTACATAAACGTAAGAGGTTGGCGATAAAATGAGCACTTCTGAAGACCATCTTGTTTAGAACATTATTTAGCAAACATTTGTGACTAAGTAAACTTTATATGATACTATCTAATTGAAAAAAGTAACTATGGTTTCAGTAGTGCTCATTTTATCCTGACCCACCTGTATTTTGTAGTTGCAGTGTTCAGTGAGAATAACACAACACATCATATGGCCGTTCCATCTCTGCATCTTCCCATACTTCAAGCATAAGTGTTATGATTTAGTACATAGAAACTGATTATTAATTTTATTGAGAAAACAATAATTTATTATTTTATTGAAGAAGCAATACTGCCAGTTGTAAAAACTATGTGTTGCATTTATTTTTTTTTTAAGTTTTTCAAAGTTGTCAGTGTGATAATGAGTAGGGCCTAAAAATATATATGGCAGAGCTATCCCATTATTTATTACAAAATGTAGTTCTTGCAGTAGGCTCCTACTGAAATTATTTATCATCATTGTGATGACATATTTATTTATGCATGTCCAGAAACCTCCATTAATATTAATTGCATATATGAGTAAATACCGTGTTTGTATATTACATTTTTAGACAAAACATCTCCAGTAGGCCTACTCAGCAACTCTGAATGGCCCTATCAGATGCTTTGAACAAATTCACATCACAACATGTCATGATTTAATCCCAGGTCTGTCAGATGATGTATGTTGAACATTACAACAGTAGAAGAATGCTCCGGTGATAGAAGATTCTGCAGTTGAGGATATTTCATCAATGCCCAGGGTATGCCAGGTTGTCACAAACTTCAGGGAGGCATCTACTTTAAACTATATCATTGTAATATGTACAATTAGACAAAGTAGTAAAGCGTTCCACTGGAACCATGCATAAATCACTATGAACTGAATGAAACAAACTAACATAAAAACATTGCTGCATGAACAGAATACAAGATTAAAAACAGAGAAACTGAATGTTTTGTATTTTGCCTTGGGCACGTGAAAGTGTAGCTGTATCCACCAAATCATGTAAATTGTAAAACAGAACTCATACACATTTACAAGCAGGGTTCAAAAATAAGTTTCCCAGTGTTACGAGGTATGTTGGGACAGTCAGTGACAAATTAGGCCAACAAATAAACAGCAGAAATACTGCAAGCACGTACTTGTTAGTGTTTTAAGGAACAGGATTGTTAAAATCATGGATGACTGGGAATAACTTAGAATGCTAAGAATGGGTTGGAGAGTATACAATATACAGAAATTTAACAAACACATAACCAATTGAAATGGAGGTAAACAGTTAAAAGAGCATGTAAATTATTTTAAGTTGTAAACAAATTCAGTGATCTATATGATGCTTCTCTCAAGTTTGTGGCATCCTAGTTCAGGCAATTGTTCCTTCACACACACTCAGGGTGCAGTCATCTATTTTGGTAAGTGACATGCTTTGTGGCCTTAAACCATCTAAATTTAAAATTATTTTGTCCTATGTGTTAATGTTTTATGCAGTGTCGTTTAGATTCTTAAATACGACATAAACAATAAATTACCTGTAGTACTTCCTACTGACGTTCCTTTAAAAGTATAGTGAAGTAATACTTTTGTAATTGTGTAGCTGGTTTAGTAGGCAGTCTTATGCTTATATTTTCCTTCCGCTCCTTCATTTAGACACTACCTACTCCATACCCACCTCATGTCACACCTCACCAGCACTGACCAAAGTCACTCACTTGTTCACTTATGCTTATGCTGCAGTGAAGGAGTGAATTTTACCTTTGGAGGGGTTTGTGAAATATAAGGAGACTGGAAATTTTAGTAGGGATTTAGTAGGTTTTTAAGGAAGTAGTTTACAGAACTCAAAATACAAGTGAAATTACTTTATTGTGTGTGTACAATTACCACACACTCTGCCACTGAAACTATTTACTGCAGTGTGTTCAGTATCAGTTAAATTTATAAAAAAAAGTTGTTCAGCAGATAAGCTAGGTTGAAGTGCAAAAATTAAATTAATTACTGTCCAGTAACTGGTGGAAATTAAGATACAGTAGTAAGAATGTATAACATCTACTCATAGCATTTGTGTTTTTACAAGTTTTGTTAACTAGCACTTAACAAACTTGTACAAGAAGACATCTCGTTCTGTACAAGCGGAGGGAGTAGAAGCATAAATGTTTACTGTAGTTTCCTTTAACACTGCTAAACTGTCCATCAATCCAGTCCACAGCATTTTATAAGATTTTCAAATAACTTGCGTTAAACTACCAAAAATGAAGAGGGCTGAACAGAATGGTATGTACAGTAGTACAAGGTGTGTATTTCTGCAAATGACTATGTAATGTGCAAGATTGTTGAAAAGAATAGGGGTTTGTAGGACACAAATAAATTGGAATGGTCAATGATAGGAAATGAAATTAAAATAAACACAAATAAAACAATGATTGCGCTAGTCACAAAGAACAGAGAAGTGGTCATATGGAGGTACATTTTTGGGGATGAGATTGGGAAGTTTGATTTAATATACATATTTAAGAGTTGTTCAGGATTATTTGCTTTGGGGTGAGCAGGTGAAGAGAGTAACAAACCTTAGTTAAGGGTGAAGAGCACTGGCACTGCTGGGGAGGGTTTTGAGGGGTACAGACAGGAAAGTAACGACAAGGAGTGCATGATTGTGAGACTCATTTTGCAACATGCAGCAGCAAA
Source organism: Medauroidea extradentata (assembly GCA_003012365.1). Taxonomy (NCBI): domain Eukaryota; kingdom Metazoa; phylum Arthropoda; class Insecta; order Phasmatodea; family Phasmatidae; genus Medauroidea; species Medauroidea extradentata. The sequence goes on along the minus strand of PNEQ01008704.1, from coordinate 5,616 downwards.
CTGGGACTTCCCTACCAGCACAGCAAGTCCCCAGGGTGTCCTTTGAGGATATCCGGGTACATGCGATCCTCTGGATGTCCGAGAGCTCCAAAACCCATGTCCCTAGGACGTCCCAAGTACCTCCTCGAAAAGTACATCACAACCCAGGAAGCTCCTTGGAAGACGAATTTGGGTCATCCTAAATTCCTCATCTGGGGAGCTCCCATGGATGTCCTTATAGGGAGCTCCCACGGAGCTCCTCTGAGGAACTCCCTGGGATGTCCTTATAGGGAGCTCCCACGGAGCTCCTCTGAGGAACTCCCTGGGATGTACCAACAGGCACTCCCTGGGATGTCCGAGCAGGAGCTCCCTGGGATGTCCGAGCAGGTGCTCCCTGGGATATCCGAACAGGAGCTCCCACTGACGTAGTGGATTTCTAGGCAAGTTCCTAATATGACCACTAGATATCTACGACCGTGATGTAAACACAAGCTTCAGAATTAGGTTATGGTTCCACCTCTGTTATTTCAGAACATACAAGCTTATTACGAAAGTGAATTTCGACAAAGAAACCTATTTTAAACAGTTTTGGGTATTGCAAAATCACTCTACGATCATGATTTTATTAAATACATTGTTTAATTAATTATTTAGACGAGTGATGCAAAGATTTTGTTACATTGCGCGGCCTCCCATAGCCACGCAAATTTACGTCAGTTTTCATCTTCGTCTTTGCGTCCGCGCTCGCGAGCGCGAACGCAACTTGGTTGTACATAATCGCTTTCGAAGCAAACTCGACGTTGGCAGGGTTTGTGCATGAAGCAACTTTGCGGCGGTGGTACATAATAAGCCTGCAGGCCTGATGTTATGGACTTTCTCACTAACACTTAACAAAATACGCAATTTTTCCAGCACTTTAAACAACACAACATTCAATTTTTTTAATGTGAACTTAAACCGTTGTTGAGTAATATAAATAAAATAAAGTACAATTCTAACTCTTTTTACACAGTCTTACAAAAGTAAACTCCACCCTTCCACTCACTCAGGCTCATAAGGGGTCTCCGCGTACCCGCGATTCAAATACGTTGCAGTGAGTTATGGCTATTCTATTTTACGCGAGAGTATTAGCGAAAAGAGCACACATTTCAAACAATTTAGCTATAACTTTAAAAAGTTCGTCACGTCTAGTTAGAAACATGATTTTCGGGTCTCTCATAAGTGCAAAAAAAAAAATTATTTCCCAGGCTACTGTATCTGGGAAAATAACGACCGGATTAAAAAAACTATACAAACAAGCATTAGGATTTTGAACTATGCTGCCCAAAAATAAAATAATTTGGTCACTGCACTGCACACCAGCCAAGTGGCTTGCGTGAAGAAGCGATAATGCATGTCATATACCGGTCAGAGGCACCCTTACCACTCCATAGATTTTAAATCTCTCACACACAAACTCAGCCTATTCAGGGATAGTCCTTAAGGGTGTTCAAGAGCGATAAAATCATAATTTTAAATTTTTATGAAATATTGTTAGTTTTGTAGAAGATACTTCTGAGTACATGTCACTCTTACAAACAATTTTAACTCTCATAGTTTCCTCATTACGGGGTGTCAAAGTCAAACTTTGCTTGTTACACTGCCACGCATATAGTGAAAACCAACTGACCTACTTAAACAAAATAATACACTGTGAACTTCCAACCTATGAGCTACGTAATACAACATTAAAAAAACCTACAGCATAATATTTTGAATTTAAAAAAATTGCAAAAGTACAGAAAATTGTAGAAAAATTCAGATTTTTTTTTAAATACAAAAACAGTTCGCGTGATTTATTCAAATGTTTTACTACGAAGCCCATGGCACGTTATTTCACTGTGAATAATTTAACGCACGTAAGTCAGTTGGTTTTCATTATTTGCATGGCAGCAGAACATGCAAATTTTGCCTTTGGCGCACCGTTATGAGGAAACTACGCCAGCTAAAATTGTTTAGTAAGAGGAAACTGCACTCTTAAGTATCGTCTACAAAACTACACCATTTCATATAAAATTATGACTTTATCGCACATGTACACCCTTAATACATTTAACTAGTGCATCATCACATGTTCCCGTTTTTAACGAAATATAATTGTAATCATACAAAAAACAACACATTTTGTCCGTTAAATACAAACTAGTTTATGTTGAGAAAATGATTTTCTTAATTGGTACTGCTGAATTCAGGACTGAGGAAATCTCGTATCTCAATGAACAGCTGTTTCTCCAGCAATACAAACACCGATGTAAAATTGTAACTCATTTACGATAGATAAACACGTAAATCTACTATTATTTATGTGCTCTCTATTACATGAAATATTTATTTGTTTTCTCCAGGACGTGGTTCGTTTTCCATGATCTTGCCTTTGTGTATGATGCCTGCTGCAATTCTTAAGGCACTCGCCTGTTGGCCGTGTGTTTGTGTGAGTGAGGCACGGCACCAAGGGCGAAGTTAACTGCCTTATCTGGTGCGGTATCGCCTCTAGCGCAAGACACTGAAACGGCGTGGAGTGGTATCGTAGATCACTCGCCTGACTGACACTTTCACAAGTGATTCCATCTTTTAAATAGTGAAAAGTTTAAAGCGATGAACATTGCGTGTTTCTAGAATAGTTCCACATGAATCCCATGAGTAGTTTTTCATATATAACATGTTGAGAAAACAGTTTTTAGCCATTTTGAGGGGTTCGGAAACGAATTTTCTAATTAATGTGATGTTTTGAAAGTACCTGTCGGTCATTGAAGTGCATTTTCCTTTCGTACATTGACACAATAGGCACGTGCGGAACAGGTTAATAAAAAATGTATTTCAAGACTTGCAATGCATTTTAAGCGGGTGTTAGGCGGGTCCCTTAAGGCTACAAGTTCCTTTGTTTTCGAGAAAGACTTTTGTTGGTTTGTGATTTAATTAAGTTTTTTTTTGGGAAAATTTTATTTGCAGAGTAATTTTCTTATTTTTGTCGGGTCATTGTCTAGGAGTAGTTTTTAAATGCGTGTCTGAGCTCCTACACTTCCGAAGTGCCAGTAATATTGAACGTGCCGGAGAAAGAGGCTTTTCTATTACCGAGAGTTCTTGTGCTTGTGTGAAATCTTTATTAACGGTCATTTTCTTAATCAATGCATGCTTCCGTGATTCAGAAGAAGAATGTGGCATTCAACGGCAGAAAATCTTACACAGTTTAACTGCCACTTTTTCACTACCATTTGCACGCGTTCTAATAACGAGCTTATTGCTTATACTTTCAGCAGATATGTTAACACGGCGCACACGATGAATATGTATTCAAATATTCAATGTAATTGAAGATAAAAAACACGAACAGTAGATGGAAAAAGGGGCTACTGGGGCAGGAGGTTGGGGGTGGGGACCGGGGGACACACGACGGTCATCTTGGATGACGTCACCGCCGCCATCTTGGATTGCGTCACTTCCGGACGCCATCTTGGATTGCATCACTTCCAGTCGCCATCTTTGATGACATTGCCCTTGTCGGCCATCTTGTATTCTAGAATTTTCTACTCTATCATTCCTTGCTCTGTCATTCCCTCTGGCTCCCTTCTCTTGCTCTGCCATTCCATCTGGTCTCCATTCCAATCCCCTATGTGATTGTCTTGCTCTGTCATTCCATCTGGTCCCCATTCCAATCCCCTGCATGATTCTCTTGCTCTGTCATTCCATCTGGCCTCCATTCCAATCCCCTGCATGATTCTCTTGCTCTGTCATTCCATTTGCTCCCCACCCCTGCTCTGGCTCCCCTCCATCTGCTCTGTCATTCCGTGGCTCCCCAGACCAATCCCCCTGCTCTGGCTCCAACCCCCTTCCAGTATTCTAGAATTTTATACTCATGCTCTGTCAGTCCATGGCTCCCCATACCAATCCTCCCAGCCATGAACTTTCTACTCTTGCTCTATCATTTATCGGCTCCCCAGACCAATCCCCCTGCTCTAGAATTTTATACTCATGCTCTGTCATTCAATCTGGTCCCCGCCCCTATGTGATTCTCTTGCTCTATCTGGCGCACAGCATATTCCTCTCTCTGCTACAGTGGCAGTCCCCAGACCAGTCCCTCCACTCTGGCTCCCCTCCCCCCTGCTCTGTAGAGTCAGTCACCCCTGCCGACCCTGGGTTGGTAGGCAAGCACTGAGACACTACAAATTGCGAGAGTCCAAGACAGAGCTATGACATTCATAATTATGTCATTTTTCAGTGCGCTATGTAAATATTGATTGCGTGTACATGGAAATTGCAAGAGTCCAAGACAGAGCTATGACATTCATAATTATTTCAGTTTTTTTTAAACCTTGTAATAGTGTGCTATGTAAATATTGATTGCATGTACATGGTGATTGCGAGAGCCCAAGACAGATAATTATTTCAGTTTTTTTAAACCTTTTGTAATAGTGTGCTATGTAAATATTGATTGTGTGTACATGGACTGTTGCATCTGATGATCTTTAAGAAAAGTTATGACAGGCATATGAAATAACGTCTCACAAACACACAGGAGTACACATTAAGAACTTATTTATTAAAGTAAAGGAAATATATACACACACACAAAGAAAACGATCTTATTCCCGATGTTTACAGTCTCGCAGATGTCTGACTTCATTCCTTAGACTACGGATCTCCTCCAGAAGAATATTAAAGTTAACTTCACGTAGTCTATGAGCTGTGTGATGTGCTGCAGCAGCCTCTTCTCGATGAAGGCGAACTTCGCCGTGGACATCCCTCAATGTTATTTCCTCCTCACAATCGTTCACCTCGTCCAGACGTTCAGTTTACGATGCTGGTGATATTGGTGAATACTCACTTCCAGGCCACCGGTGTGAGTACTCGTTCGATGGCTTGAGACCAGGCCTGGATCGTGGACGGTGTAGGCGACAGAGCTGTAGGCGGCATCCACAAGGTTTCATCTTCCTCAAGAATAGGTGATGGGCAATGCCCATGCTCATATCTCGGTGCTGGTGGTGGAGATATCCACCTTCTCTGATGTTCTCGCCGCAGAGGAGACCTGTATCGGGATGTGAGCTGGCTGTCGTCTTCTAGCATAGTGGCACAGACGTGACCGACCTGCTCGACATCTCAGGATAATCTGAAGGCTGGCCTGCCGTGGTGCGCAGGCCGAGTCACGTGGTGCCTACCGGACGCACGTACGCTGTGCAGGTCGTGACGAGCATGCGGCCTGGGGTGACCACGCGGGGGCTGATGTCATGTGCTGTGGAGGTCGCGGCAAACAACCCATGTCACAGGGTTGGCTGTGCAGCTTTATACACGTACTGCGCTGAGTAACCATACACTAGGGACCAGCCCTGCTTACAAGACGAGAATATTTATTCAATCGCTAGTCTGTAATGCTAGACTTTGATATCTAACTATCATGCGAGGCATCGAACCCAAGCCAATGCACCAGCAATTTGTTACCTTGCGCTGCAAAACCTTCTCGATCAAATACGTGTTTGGAAACTTTGTAACTTGAATTTCTTCTGTGTAGAATCCTCCTCGGATAGGTCTGCCATCCATGTCCTCGAGAAAATAAGTCCTTGGTTCGTAGTGACGAATCTTGATGATCTTGTATATTTCAGTGCT
>PNEQ01008702.1:0-10467 GCA_003012365.1 Medauroidea extradentata | reverse complement strand
TTAGAGCGTCCCTTATGAAACAAAGCTCTTTGCCCTGGTCATGAACTAGGGTCTTCAGGATGCAGTTTTCATTAGAAAGTTGATCCAGCTTGTCGGCTAAGCTATTTAGAATAGAAACAATATTGTCTTGACCCAATTTCAGCGCAGCAATATCTGAAATACCCGGCAGGTTGGCACCAAAGCCTGGAAAATCATCAAGGATTTGTCACACACGTTAGAAGATGATTCATCAGAACCAGAAAGCACTTTAGATTTCGGCGAACGAAACATATTTCCGACCGCAGAGAATACTTAGCCCTCTGAGAACCGGACTAGCAGGAGCATTCGAGAAACACAACCTGCTCTGGCGAGCGCTTGAACTACACTTACGTTACATCAAATAAACGTAGAATCGTGTTTGGACTGCTCAGGACTTTAATCTGCACCAATAATATATATGTAGGTTAGATCAGTAGTAGTAAGATAAGTACGATACGTAAGATATCTGCGGAGTGCAAGAGGGAACTAACTACAGTGCTATGTTGTCACATTACGAAAGTAAAATGTCATCGTACAACATTTTGCCACTAACATTTTCGTCTTAATTTTATTCCAGGATTAGCATGGTGTGATTTTTATGCATTTGCTTCTTGATACCCTGTATTTGTGTGTGTGAGTGTGAGTGTGTGAGTGTGTGAGAGTGTGAGAGTGTGAGAGTGTGAGGTGTGAGGTGTGAGAGTGTGAGAGTGTGAGAGTGTGAGGTGTGAGAGTGTGAGGTGTGAGAGTGTGAGAGTGTGAGGTGTGAGAGCGTGAGTGTGAGGTGTGAGAGCGTGAGTGTGAGTGTGTGAGTGTGTGAGTGTGAGTGTGTGAGTGTGCTTCTCGTATGAAGCGAGGTCCATCGCATGCTCTTAGAGCGGGGCTGCGAGGTCCTTTTGCACTGCGAGGACCGGACCCCGGACCTCGCAATGAACGGACCTCAGAATACGCTTCTACGTTCATGTATTAAGATAAAAATACTTTTGTTTCTTATTTTCCAGCCGGTCCTCGGAGTAAATGTGTAAGTTCGGGTTGAAAGTTCAGCGAGTTGCCGCTAGGCAGTGTTCGTGTAGTTTTATGTATACACAGACACTGGAACCATGGGGTGATACCGAGGTCCGTTTTACACGGATCTATACACGCGTTCTGTTGTTTGGCGCTTTAAGCGAGGACCGGCTAGTTAATGATCTTGTACTACCAGTAGGTGTACTCCGAGGTCTATTATACACGGATCTAAACACGCGTTCTGACTTTTGGCGTATTACCCGAGGACCGGTTTGTAAATAACCTTGTAATACAAGTAGGTGTACTCCGAGGTCCATTATACACGGATCTATACACACATTCTGTCTTTTGGCGTATTACCCGAGGACCGGTTTGTAAATAACCTTGTAATACAAGTAGGTGTACTCCAAGGTCCATTATACACGGATCTATACACACATTCTGTCTTTTGGCGTATTACCAGAGGACCGGCTAGTAAATAACCTTGTAATACAAGTAGGTTTACTCCGAGGTCCATTATACACGGGATAAACACACGATCTGCCTAAACGTGTTAAATCCGAGGTCCGGCCCAGTAATATAGCTATTTATATTGTTAACGATATTGTGAATACCGTCCAGTCCGACACTACGAGATCCTTTTTCCTAAGCACTGTATTAAAAATAGCCATCGATACTTGGTTCAAATGATAAAGTTTTGGCATCAAAGTCCATTATAAGTGTAGGAGTAGGACTTTATTTTTGTGTCCTACGTCGCTTCAAACAAAAAAATGTGAATACTTGTGATACTACATTACCTTTCAAAATACCAATTTTTTTTTACTGTTTTGTATTAAATTATGTGAGTGATTTCAGATTGGCAACAAAAGTATACGTACAATCTTATTTTCTAAATAGACACCCGAAACACCCATTATAAAAATTTTAGATTGATAAGAAATAGTTACACCCGCGAAACATGATTTATAGGGACTGCGCAAATACATGGCTAACTTAAAGGTAATGCCAAATACAATAGGTATCAGAAAAAACGCGTAAGTAAATTTAGGAGATCTTGTGGAACATGAGAACCATATATACTTATAATGAACTATATTATAGATCGATTATATTTCAAAAACTCATTTATTAAGACAAATGACTAGTGTCGGATATTTTAATTTCTGTGCAAATAATAGTTTTAGACCGCATTTTCTACACTTACATTAACACACACCTCATAAACAACTTACCTGCGAATTGAACCCTAAGTAAGTCACTTCGCCAGCCAGAGTGGAATAAAATTCTCATGTCATACGGCATTTATAAAATTTTGTGGTAGTCTTAATATGGGTCGTAAAATAAAAGATTCAATAGGTAACACTTTATAACACCAGTGCATTTAAGGGCTTGTTCCCGAGTTTTTTTCAGACTGGTGCCAATAACTCAAAAATTTTTTAACCAAAAGTTTTGAAAAAAAATTGAGTCAATGTGCAATCACACGATGCACAATACTCTGGACGCATTTTTAAAATAATTTACCATTCGCCAGCAAAAAAATAATTTCCTTCATTTTTGCTTATTTTCACGACGAAAAACGTGATACTTTGGGTAATGAAATCTAAAAAACCGTTCACTATAATTGTACAAAAAAAAAATTCAGCTACAAATTATAACATATAAGTGTCAAAATTGTGCAGCAAAATTTTGATATGAGTATTAGGTAGCAATAAAAAAAATATTTTCGAAATCACTGCAAAACTCCGTAACAAGGCCTTAAAGACTAACAGCAAAGGAAGTCACTGTAAATTGAAATTAAAATAGAAACAAAAATCACCTTACACCTTGACAGCAGTCACTAAGCTGAAAGTGACTCGTGTCTTCCGATTCAGAAATAGAGTACGGAGACGAACTCTTATTACAAATCACCGAAACACATTTCAATCTAAAATCGAGGAGATCCTGATCTTCTAATACGGAAACTAGAGTAATCCTTAATAAGAGTTTTCCCAAAATACTGCGATAATGTGTTTAAAAACAGTCTTTTCAAGACTTTTTTTTTTTTACAATTCTTTGCATTTTCAATAGTTAACTAAAGTCGATCTCTTAAGAGTAAGACGAAATATCAGTTCTACACTTTCAAGAAACAATACCACTGAAAATAAGTATTCTGTTATAGTTAAGTATAATTTTAATTTAAATTTTAAATGGCTTTCGAGATTATTTAAGTTGTATAGAAAATACCTTACACAAACACATCGCACGTAAATTTCATTGCCTACTGCTATAGGCCGTTCACGATAAAGTGAGCATTGCATAAAGTTTTCTTTCGGCCGTTTTGCAGCCATGTTTACTGATTTTAATATGACAACTTCCATGTAACTAAAAACCAGTCTAAAAGTTTCAACACTAAAAAGTTTACATCCAGTGGTCCAATAAAACATTTTTTTTTTTTAATTAAATACAACTTCTACTGAGTATTCAGTTTATAGTGAACTGGCTACATATATGCATCATTCAGCGCTATCATTAGCACGCACTCTGTTACTCGCTTCGTACACAAACCTCCTTATGTAGGTAGTCTGTTAATCCAACAGCATCAATTTACACGATGTACTCTTGTGGATCGAATATAACGAATTTGTAATTTGTACGACTCTTTAAATCTTCATTGTAAATGTTAGATGACTATAATGCATCATTGTACCGTCAAAAATGTTTATACGTTTGTGTTCCACCACCAAGAAACTCTCTTCTTCTCCTCTCTATCTCTCTCTCCACCTATGCAACAGTTATCACTACGCAGTTAAACGTGAGCTATACGTACAGTTGTGCATTATGGAGTAAAATTAATTTTTGACAGGGCATTTCTAAAGAAGTGATAAACATAAACATATATTTTAATTAGTTTAATATAAAATGTTTATTGAAATAGTAACAAGAAAACACTTTACAGTTAATAATGTACAACGAAGAAAATATTATCTGACATTTCAAAATTTTGTTTTTAGAATGTGGTTATTGGCCTTGGAAACTGTCATATGAAGAGTATAAAAACAATGTTTCCTCATACACACACATGCTGACAGTTGATAGGGTAGTTTAATTATCTTTTCATTTTCGTGTGTAATCTAGTCCGTGTTAATGTGATAATTTTTTTTTAATACCTACTTAGTATCGTCTTTCAGCTTGTAGAGACAGGTAGCCTACGTGCTACCAGCATGCATACAGTTAATTAGCACAGGAGAGCATTTTTATTTAAATACAATTTTTTATGGTTTTCATATAGAAGTTGTAGTCTGTGAAATCTTTATTCTCTGTGAATGCTTATTTTCAGTTTGGATTGTCAGTTGGTTTAAGCGGCGTTCATAAAACAGTAACAAGGAAATATTTAGATTGACGAGACATTTTGCAAAAACTATGAGAAAAATAATTTATAAAAGCAAATTTTAGCCACAACTTGTGTCTAAATTGAGGAAAAATATATATTGTACAAATACAAAAAAAAAAAAAAACATGATGAAAATTGCTGCTTACAGTGCCCTTAACGGTGAACAAGTGGGTAAAATACTTTCTTTTTTTATTCGTCAGGGGGCTTTTTTTTAATTAAAAAAAAACACCATGCATAGTTCTAGGATAACGGCATGTTAAAGTCAGAATTTTCATGTAACGGGTTATCGAAATTTCGACAACTAAAAAAGAAAGACTCACTGGCTATGTAATGTTAGGGAGAGAATGTAAGTCCCCTTAACAATAAACTAAAAATTCTGTATACCACTTCATGTCTGATTCGGTAGTGTAGTGGTTGTAGTGAGTGAGAGATTTTGGTCAGTGCTTAACATCGAGATCTTCAGTGCTGGTGAGGGGAGACATTATGTAAGTATGGAGCAGCTCCAGAATGAAAGGGCGGAGGAAACGGGATAGTGATTAGAGCTGTGGTCTGTCGTCGCGTTTTTTGTGGTTCGCCTACCATTGCCATTCTTGAAAAATTAAAACAGTCTGTTGATGGAATTACTGAGAAAGCTTAATGAAGTGGGTACAAATAAAGTGTTGATGTAATTATAAATTTTATTGCGTAAAAGGTATTACAAAAATGTGTTTGTAAAACTAAAATAAAAAAAAAAACAAAAAAACATTTGTTTGTTATAGTAGGTCCTATATATTCAATGATAGGTCTACTATACAAAAATTCTGCTGCACGTTTCTTAAAATATTTGTAAAATCTGCAAATCTTATCTTGTGGTACTACAAAAAATCTTTGTGGCTACTAGTTGCCAAAGAGAATATTGTAAAAGACAAAATAATTGTTACTGCACACGCCACCTTTCAGCTTACTAGCTAATATTAAAATAACTTCCGCCATTACATAAACACTTAATTACACGGGTACTCCCAATAGTTCTTAGATGATAACTATGACACAATTTTCAGAGTACTGAAGTTTTCAGGAAGTTCAAAAAAATATTCTTAATATTTGTGCAACGTTATTTAACACAATGTGTGTAAATCTAAGGCTTATTTTTACTTTCGTGTAATACCTTGAAAAAATATCCTATTTACAGAATAAATACGAACACGTGTGTAAAGTTCTATTAATATTACATTTTTAAAGTAAAGTGCACGACATTATGAAGCGAAGTTTGGTTCAATGGAAACAAAATACGCAACTTTGCGTAAATGATTCGGCGGAGCTGACGTACTCGATACGTTTCTTCAAAGAAAAAACTCGTGTTTACGTAAAAATCTGTAACTGTAAGGGGTTGGTTTTTGTTAGTTGATTGAGACTTGTGGAGGATAATGTTACCAGAACTTATCTGTAATACGATGAGAATAATTTTCGTTATTCACAGTGTATTATTACACTGAACTAAACTCTCACCAAGGCAATGCGGGTTCGTTTCCGACGGGGCCGGTACTCGAATTTTCGCATGTGGGAATCATGCTAGATAATACCTGTGGTCAGCAGGTTTTCTCGAGGATCTCCAGTTTCCCTCGCCTCTTCATTTCGGCGCTGCTCCATACTCACACCATGTCACCCTTCTCCAGCGCTCAAGATCTAGACGTTGAGTGATTATCAAAATCTCTTCTCTCATTCACTGAACTTAAGGGCGCAGTCTACCGCAATTTTCATCACCATTTTTTAATTGTACCAGATTTTTTTTCTTATTTTAGACATAAAATGTGACTAAAGTTGGCTCTTTAGAAATTTTTTTATCTCTCATAGTTTTCGCGTAATGGCTTGTTTAAGTCATATTTTGCATGTTTCCGTTTTAACGACTACACGAAAACCAACTGATATACCAAATTTAAAAAAAATCACAGTGGATAAAGACATTGCAGGCTACAATGACCTGCTCATAAAGTTAAAGAATAAAAATTATTTGAATTAAAAAAATGCTGAAACTGAAAATAAAAATTTAAAAAATTTAATAATTTGTTTTTTAAATGCAAATAATTTTTACTCTTTATTTTTATGAGCATGACATTATAGCCTGCAATGTCTTTATCCACTGCGATTTTTTTGAGTTTGGTATATCAGTTGGTTTTAGTGTAGTCTTTAAAACGGAAACATGCAAAATATAACTTTAACAAGCAATTACGCGAAAACAAAGAGAAAAAAAATTAATGAGAGCCAAATTTAATCACATTTTCTAAAATAACAAAATAAATATCTGGTACAAATAAAAAAGGTGATGAAAATTGTGGTAGATCGCACCCTTAAGATAAGTAATATTGGCTTGTACTTATACGAACAAACTCTTAGATTATCTGCCGAATAATCATCACAATAATGACAATTCTAGTATCTCGTTTCGTGCACTAGTCACTTAATTAATTCTTAAATTTTTGTATACGTTCAAATTACTAATTTATTTATACTTATACATCGTCTTATTTATGTATCCCAAAAATATTACACACATGTGTTCAATTCGCATTTGTACTATTAAAAATATTTTTCCCGCTCTTCGTTATTTATAAACGCTAAATATAATCCAATATTATTTAAAAACACTTCCCTACCTGGCAACCGAAAAGCTACTTGTTTAAAATTGGCTTATTGACTTGACTAGTACATGCTGAGAATTTAAATTTTGAAAAGGCCTAACATTCGCGACATGAAAATTTAGCAGGCAGTGTTTTTCTTACCTTGTGATTATGCACGCTTCTTATTCGTAATTATATCTATTCAGCTCCTGTATACACGTGAATTAGCGAGATTGTCTATTAATTATAGACAACTTTATACATCGGAAATCAATGGATACACATTTTATTTCATTTGTAGTTTCCCACAAGTTGGTAAAACTGTTAATGACCTATAAGTGATTTGACTAGCAGGTAGATAGTACATTGGCTCACTACATTTTTCTGTGGTTGGAATGCATGTTGTTCATTCAGAAACCAGTTCTCGGAAGGGATTAAGTCTGCCAGCCGTCTGTCATCAGCAGGAAGCATCTCCCCACTACTCCTTTTCACGCACCTGGCTCTCCGGCACTTGTTAGTCTGCGCAACACTCCCAAGGTTTTTGCAACTGCACAAATTATATTATAACGATCAGTTTCATATATTTCCTATTGGAGATTGTTACACGCCACCAGTGACATTTTTATCCTTATTATTAGAGACATGCAAAATTCGCGTTATTTTCTGATAGCTGACTAGACTCCAAGTGATTATAGGCTCGTTCGACGCCTCCCGCTGGCCGATATTGTCGTGACTTGCCGCGGAGAATGCTTACACGGTAGAGAGGCCAATATCTGCATTGACATAACACGCGTAAATGACAAAACATAAAAGTTCGTGACCAATTGAATCGCAGATTATGCTCTGTTATGTATAGGAAAGTGAAGTTTAGTCTGCTACCAAATGATAACACGAATTTTACATGTCTCTACTTATTATTCATTTTATATACCTAGCTAGACAGATTCACGCTATTAGTAACAGTCTATATTTTTACAACTCTATAGATATTAAAATATAATTTCAAAACCAGATTACACAATAATAACAAAACGAGGTACATCTATTTTATTTACATTACTGGTTTTTATTAATGTCCATACAAAATTCATTTCTAGTAAACATGGCTGTTTCAATACTGTAAACTAACCAGCGCCCAGCCAATCAACAGCATCACTAAAATATCAGGAATGAATTTATGGGATTTTTAGACAGTTTTAATATCATGTTTAGTGTACAAAATAAAACAGGAATTAAAATTTTCAGCTTTAATTAATAATTAATTTTTTTTAAAATTTTAAGTGGTTACGTTTCAAGGCTGTAAGTAGTTCATAGTAAAATAAGCCATTTACTCGTAATGTTAATTATGTTTATTTGAGTGGTTATGTTGCATAACAAAAAATTTAAATTTAAATTATTTAAAAAGGAAATTAAAATATTTAAAATTTTCGAATATATATCAAGCAAAAATAAATAGGTGAACGAACAGAGATACAAATTTTGGAATCGGAGAGTGAAATAACTATTTTGTGGGCAACGTTGCGTATCACTGAGATCTTCAACTAGTGAAGAAATTATTCTTGGTACCTCATTACTTTGCGAAATAATGTGTGTGGCCATCCTTTTACAAAGTTGTTTTTTTGTTCACCATTTAATGCTATTTTGAGAAGCCGATGGTAAATAAAAAAAAGGGAGGGGGTTTGTCTTAGAAAGAGCAGTTTACACACCGTAACACACATAGAATGACTAATTGCCATGTTTTTCGTTTATCACAGAAAACGTCTAATATTGGAAATGTATTTCAAGTAATGCATTGTGAATTTAACTATACAAGTTGCGCCGAGTGCGCTCTAAGTGCGGGGTTTGGGGGCACCTGGCTGCGAATTAGTGACCATGATCGCCGATCTGTGGATAGTTTTGCCAAGAAGTGTGCGACGTATCCTGTGTTCTGTGCAAAACCCCTTCCCTCCCTCCTTGTGCGTGCGCTGTGGGGCCGCGGCCGAGGCGCCCACATCGCTGCAATTTTTCTTTCTGTTCCTACGACGCAGCGGATGGGAGAGGTTGAGGTAGGTAAGCGTGCTCCTGTTTGTCTTAATGGGGCTTCACCCCGTGTGGTAAAGGCCGGTGGCGGCGGCAATGAGTTTGTCATAATAATGCATTAACATTTTCTTCTAAAAGCTTTTTTGGCACCGCCGTCTAAATTTCTCTTTGGTGGTTAGTTTGTTTAGATTTTTGAATTTAAATTTCGGGTTGAACTATAAGGAGCCCGCGCGCCTACATCTTCCCTTTCATTTTAAATGTAAAGGTTTCAGATAAATGGTCAAATGTTTAAAGAAACTAGAGCGTCTGAAAGAAATGTCATGTTTTGGTATCTTAAATCTTTGTACGCTCAGGGAAATTCAGTTGAGTAATGCTTGGCGAGAGATTGATGTTGCTAGGTTTGCTGCGTGTAAATGTCGTAGGAACCAGCATTTTTTGTACACTTCAGGATTTTGTAACACAAATGTTATGCACGGTGTGAGCGCAAAACGCTTGAGGTTTGTTTAAACAGGCGTATTACTGGAAATTGTCCAATTGTAACTTATTTTTGACGTATTGCACGGCTAGAGACATTTGTAAGGTCATCCAGTGCCGGACATGTAAAAAATACGCAGGGCAAATCAAATTGGGACATCTTGCACTTAATCCTACATAATATCACATCATTTGTATTTTCACATGCTTGTGTACGAATTATATCGTCATTCAGCATTGTATTATTCGTATCTGAATTATATTCTTGTTTAAGATATTTATAAATGTTCTTGCAGTAGAGCTCGCGCGAGCACCGACGTGGTTGTACACGTTTCATGTTTTTATGCCTAAATTGTACTCATTAGAGGTAATGAACGTAACCTTTCATGATCGTGTGGTAGAGCAATATGTGCTCGATAAATTGACTTGTTAAATATTGTTCAGTGTTTCGTCAGTGTTGTAATAGCTTTCATTCAAGAAATTACTTATTGGAATATTTTGTCCAACTTGTTGATCTTAAAACAAAGCAAATCAGAACATTAAATAAACCTAGTAACTTGTATATGTGTTTTGTTTGTTTATTTGGCCTATTCATAATAATTAACGAGTCAAAGTTTATCTTTAATATTGGTATGACACGAAACTGTTTTTCGTGTCTATTTACACAAGTTTCCAGTTTAAAAAAAAAATGCTACTCTTTGACAAAAACAAAAGGCTCGTTGTACCAGTATGGAAAAGGTTTTGTGTTGTTTGGAGAGGCAATGAGGAACAGAAATAAAACTCTGTACATTACACTTTCCAAGCTTAAGAAAGAAAATGTCAAGGAATCGGCCATAGCCTTTGTTAAGAATCCTATCCCATGATTCAGTTGGAATGATTCCGGGGAACTATGGGAAACCGAAATGAGGATGGCCGTAGCCGGGAACACGAATCCAACGTGTTACCGTTACGTCGCCTCGCTCGATATGCACGCTGAATATTGTACAA
>PNEQ01008701.1:0-10467 GCA_003012365.1 Medauroidea extradentata | reverse complement strand
GGTGACTTATACAATACTCCAACTAAAATTGAACACGCATTTAACTTAAGTTTAATTACTAAAAGCCAGATCATATTCCCCTGATTAACAGTTACTACTACCTCATATTCATACTTGGAATTTACATACATTATTACACCACCAGTATGTCTGCTTAATGAATTGCACCTAACCAAGCAATAACTATTAATATACAATTTACTATCTTCAATAATTTCAGTCACATGGGTTTCAGAAAGACACACTATGTCTGGTGTGTACGACACTATAGCACTCAACAATTCATCCTTGTTGGCTATTAAGCATCTATATCCCGTATAGTTGAGTGCAACATTTCAACTTCATCCAATTTGTTTCTTAGACTCCAAGCATTTAAATAAACTATTCTTACAGCTAAACTAAATACACTTTTTGGCGAACTAGAACTATTTACAATTTCACAATAGTCTTTTATTTGTGAAAACTGGTTTTCCTTGACACAGAAAACTTCATCATGAACGTCTGCGTCTGATGTGTGCATCATTTGTTTTTCAAGGAAGTGGTACCACCTTGTTTACGTAAAATTTCTTCAACAGTTTCTTCCTCTTGTTTTCTGTTGTTGGAATACCGTGCAGCTCAAGGTTGTTCCGTTGCAAATACGAAATACTGTTTCAGATCTTCATTTTCACGTTTTAGATCATACAATTCCCGTTTCTGGTTCTTATTTTGATCGTGTAACAGTTCCAGTTTACCCTTGATGTTTTTGTTTTCAGTTAGATCCTGTTCCATTCTTTGTTTAATTCCATTAGGTTCGTTCGTCATTTCATCAAAGCGGTTGGAACAGAATTCCACACTTTCTCGTAACTTTACTTGTTCTGTAGCCATGACGTCCAGCTTGTTGAGCTTCTGAAGTATTATTTGCAGTTAATTTCCACTATTTGTTGACACATTTGAGTCCGTTTCACCCATTACAGCTTCTTCACTGTCGGCGTCATCGTCACACTTTCCATAGTACCGTTTGATTGCCTTATTTTGATGTCTCTTGTGTAGCTCGTTTTTTGATAGGTTAGCACACGTTCTCCTGAACCACTTTTTGCACTTCCCGTTACATCGTATACTACCGTCACTCGTCGAAAGACGCTTTTCGCAGCAGGCACAAGTACCTTGTTCTTGACTCGGCGGGTGTGTGGGTTGTTTGCCCCTCCCCGCCTGTCCTGCTCCATCCTACCTCCAGACTGGAAGAAGTGCAGTGAGAGTGTGAGAAGTGCAGAGCAGGCAGATAAACACCTTGTTCCCAACCTAAGAGGAGAGGTATGGAGCGATATTCACGTCCTGGGGAGGACACTTATACTGACTGTGGGGAGGTATTGTTTAATTAACTTGGGAGTTAATTGTGTTCATGAAGTTAAGTGCTGGCCTATTTACTTTCATATGTATATATGTAGTACTTATGTAATTTGTCATTTGCTATATACACACACGTGTTTGTGGCATTCTTCATATTTGAGAGTATTAAGTTGACGTTTGTAAGTGACCCATGCTCTGGCTTGTAAGTGCTAATATAAAGTTTCGAGGAAGGAGAAGGAATGGATAATGGTGGCTCTGGACAAGGTACATGGCAGCACTACAGGGTGGCTTGTTTAGGTGCGGTCTTGTGCCTTAGAAATCCTCTGCCAGTGGTGAGTTCTGCACAAACAAACTTGTCTAAGTGGCCAATTTTTCAAGTAAAAGTACTCTACCATTAAGGAAATGGTTCACTTGGCAGCCAGATGTGTCTTGTCTGTCTACTGTCCAATAGAAGCAGCTATATCAACTGTACTTGTGATGTGTGTGATAGTATCTCAACACCTAGCCACTTCCAACACTGTAGATGACGATGGGACCTCACGTCGCTTGGCCAAGACTAGACGAGAGTCTTCGAAGCAGCACGTGTCCCCCGAACCACTGCTTATCTTCAGTCGGAACTCCGCTCGGACAGAAGACGAAGGTTCGTGGCAGTTAGCTTTCTTCTCGGTACTGTGAGCAGAATGTAGCATGTGTGTCAGCTTAGACTTCCTGTCACTCGGTGTAGATGTGAACTTTTATTACTCTCTTTAGAAGAAGAAATATTTTACTGCTGTTGGTTGCAGGGAACAAATACATTATGACATACAAAATTAATGAATGAAAATAAACAAAGTATATCTGTTTGAGTACATCTGTCGAGACAATGGATGCTAAATATCATATAGTAAAACAGCATACACTTAATCTCGTATAAATTTTAGTCACATGTTCTTTCCAATTTAATTTTTAATTTAACAGAAAAACTTATTTACTCCGTTATTATTCGAGATCTTACTGATCTCGTAACCAATTGAGATAAAATAACCTGGTTTATTTATTGTATTTAATTTGACAAATTGATACAAGGTGTAAAGTTTTATTTCCACTACACAAGTAGTGTTTACGTCTTAAGTTATGTTTACTTTAGTTATTAGTTCAACGTCTGATTAATCAATAGAAAATTGTGCTTCAATTGTGTTGTAATTTTTTTGAAGCAATATTTTTTTGACAGCACTGTTAAATGTGTCCCCTGCTTGTTTTCTTACTAAATAACAATACGTACAAGGCAACTGTGTATTGTGATGTTGCACAGATTTGTCATAATAAATGTTAATACTCTGCACTCCGGCATTACCAAAAATGTCTTCTCCACTGCTACTGTATATCACCAAATATACAAACAGGGTACGTACCAAACTACTGTAGAGGAATGCAGTTAACTCTGTAACTATAGGGTCACCCTTTTACACTTTATACATAAAATGAGGTACCTCAGTCAGTGCCACCCGTAGCACTTTATCTGTATTTGACTCACTCACTCAAATCACTAGGTGATGCTCCCCAGACAGTGGATATTGTTTTAAAAACAAAGTGCTTAGTGCTATCTGCCTGGTAGTGGATAGAGTTGAGTGTGAGACCAAGGTTGAACACACGTCACACCTTGTATCAGCTTACTAGCCATCACTACTTCTACGTCAGTCACATGCCTTCATCTCTCTACAGATGCTCGCAGTGGCAAAACTGGCTCGGAATTTAACTTTGCTCTTGATGCTGAAGACTCTGCAACACCAAAGAAATGCAGCAGCCAGAAGTGGTACAGTGACAACTTGATGAAGAGCTCTCGAGGTCCTGATGACATGGATGAAGATCTCAAGTCATTGCTCAACTATTCAGATCATCGACAGCCACTGCCCAGTAAGACTGCTGGTAAGGAACTACTATTTTACGCTCCTTAAGAGACAAATGAAAACTGTAACTGAGGGGAAAACGTAAATAGTAGTGGTAAACAGCACAAACCACAGCACTCGTCTATTACAGTAAAAATGTTAATACAGTACTGTAGTTTATAATTACAATACAGATGTAATCTTTTCAGCTTAAAATGTAATTGCAAGTAAGTACGTTATTTATAATTAGTATTTTATTTCAAACCACAGTTCCAAAGGGTTTTTTTTTTTTTTTTTTTCATAATCATGCTACTTCAATTGCTCTTCTGTCTGTAATGGTTTTTGTACATATTGTAGCGGTAAAGATTGAATAGTACTTACATTTTTAGTGATTCTATTCACATTTTATGAGGGCGTTGAAAGATACAGCTGAACTTAAGTGATTAACACTTGTATCTCTAAAACAAACCTAACCTAATATAAAAGGGTTTAAATAAAATAGCAGGGCAATGCACTCCAAGTACAGCTGACTTGTATACACTCTGTGTAACATAAAGGTAGAAACCTAGACTTTACAACTACAATGTAATTGTGGGAAGTAGCTCGGCCATAACAGCATATAGTCACGTGGCACATAGGTATCTTCAGGATCTAGTTACAAAAGTCTTGTACAAGACCATTCAGCTCTCAATAAAGAACTAAATAATTATTATTAAATTAAAATAAAATAGGTACTGTGTTTTACAAAATTTAAAAAACTGATAGAACACCCATTTAATAAATTAGTAAAATTTATAGATAAAAGTATAACAAATAAAGAAGTGAGATTTTATAAAATATCAAAAATAAGTTTAAGCCATTTATAAAAAGAAAGTTTGTATGGATGCATACTCGTTTGAAATTATGTGTTTAAGCTTAGACTAACATAGTGAACAACTGGAAAGCTACTTCGCACTTACAAGTTTGTTTATGTATTTAATTCTCAGTACCATCACGTTCATGGTAATAAAAGTTACTCTCTACCCACAGAGAACATCAGGTGCATAGACTGAGGCTTAAACATTATTTAAATAAGCTATCGATACTGACTTTAGAATTTACACTGAGTTTTACTTTAAATTTACCAATGGACCTAGATTAAGTTAAACTTATAAATTTAGACTTAAATTAGAATTTAAAAACTAACGGTACTCATGGGATTGTCGAGCTTGTACCAGCCATGCCAGGACCCTCATTGTCCCTACGACCGCACTACATACAAGGCTGTTCTAGTGGCTGTTCCGTTGGATACCATCCCTTCAAGGTCGAGCATCCTCTCACACCAGTTTTGCAACTTTTCACACCTGGTTAACAACTAAGAGTGGGCTCGGCACTACCCGTAGTGAAACACAGATATCACGACAGCTACATCTTAACACCTCACTCTACGTAAGAACTCCCTGAAAAATGTTTTCTACTCACTCTCGACACGCCCGACTCTGCTGACCAAAGCAGTCCTTGAGCAGTCAGTAGCTGGCCACTCGCTACCACTGTGTCCTTGATAGTTACCATTTTTATGATTTTTTCCATGCTAGATTATGTAGCTTGAACTGGGTGGAACAGTGAAAGCACTTGGCTCAAAATACGGTAAAACCCTGTTAAGACGTTTGTGTTGGGACAGATGGAATTAATGCTTATTAACCAGGAAAACTTCTTAATGGATTAAATTATTATAAAGAGGGTTTCACTGTATATTCAAACGAAACTTGACTTGAATTGACTGAGCAGTTATAAAGTCTTAACCCTGCTCTTCTTTACATCAGACCATTCAGTTTGTCTTTCTGGAGGTGCCAAATATTTTCTTTCAGATCAGCTGTCCAGTGACAAAAGGACGTTGCCCAATGAAAACTTGTTCAGGGACAAGAACTTTCTTGGGATGCAGCCCCAATACCCTCATGACACTGACCTATCAGCACAGTTTGCAAGGAGACATCTGTCGTTTGTCTGTTAGCAAGTATATACATAACCATGTGACATTGACAGTTTTTGCAGCTTGCTTTTGAAGCAAGGACCACAACATTATTTACAACTTGTCTGACTAAGGTAAGTAAATCAGAGCAGTGTGTCTGGTACAACCATGTACTCATGTTGAACAGAATTCTACATAGTGCATGCTGAAATAATTACAAAAGGAAAAGTAATTTCTGTAGTATTCATTGTCGTTAAGAGCCTTTTTATGTGTAAAAATCATGATAAGTTATTTAACATATTTGATTGTAAATGTGTCAACTTTATTTCTTAACAGACAGATGACAATGAGAACAATAAAAATAATACTCCAAAATATGTTCAAATTATAAGTCCTGGCGTAAATAACAGAACTAAACAGAAATACGAACATAGAGCACAGTGGCACCAGGTGTGAGCTAGAAGTCAACAGATTGACTCTTGTAGAGTTATGGAGGATGAGAAGGCCAAGGGGAGGAGGTGTGTGTTGCTTGAATACAGACTCGCTAAGGTAAAAGCAATGTGCTGCAATCATTAGTGTATGGAAGAAATATTTTCAAGCTGTTTTCTTTTAAAATTTTTACCTTTTTAACCCAAGTATTTCATAGTTCTTGAGAAAAGGGATGCTGTAGTAGTTACAGTATTTACGCGAGTCTAAGACGCACCCCACTTTTAGAGCTACAAATGTTTAAAAAAAAATTTATACGCGAGTCTAAGAGGCACTCTGGCCTTTCTTTTCGAAACAAGTCCAACCTTGCCGCCATGTGGACTGTCGCTTGTCGCCCACCAGCCCAAATCAAAGCTACACACAGGCGTGTTGTTTATAGAAGCGGCAGCTGCTGCACCACCTCCCTCCCCCTCCCCCATAACTGTCCAATAGTCACTTGCAGCTTGCATCCTGTCTCGCTGCAGCTGAGCCACATGTTTATCTTCCTCTCTCCCCTCTTCAACATCCCAGCCACCTTCGTTACCATGTATGACAGAAAATCGGGAAGGGAAAGGGAATATAGAGACTGCACTTTTTTCCCCATAAGAAAGGATGAAAAGGACAAGCATGTCTCTCATTTCATAAATTAAGCAAAAACCTAGTGTTATCTAGGAACACGTCACACTCTCAATTACAACTTTCCGCTTAAACTTTGCATCGTATGATTTTCTACTAGCGCTCTCCATATTGCTTGCGTATAGCTAAGCACAATAAATCACTAGTAACGCAGTTGGATACATAAGGTACACAAACTTCTGCGATTAAATTGCTACAAAGCCAGTGAAGAACAAGGGCAACAAAAAAAAATACTGATAACTCGACCACTGTGGAGTTTTAGTGTTATCACAGTTTGTATACGCCACACATCTTTGTTCTCTACCATTGTTTCTGTGTTCAGACAGCACCTTTTGACTTTGGCAACTTCTGCTGTGTTATCGATCCCTCGGCACTTAAGGCATGTGGCTGTGCGCTTTGCTGCTGCAATATTGAAACGGCCTTAGACTGAAATACAACTTGTTTTCGTTTCCATTCGCTACATGTGAATTGAGACGGGGGTTTTGTTCATGCTTATTTCTAGATTTATGACGGCATATTCCACTTTGTAAATACATGCTAGTAAATCATGGAACAAATGTTTTTTTTACTAAATTTGTTGTCTACGTCTCTTAAAAAAGCTGGCGAATGTAAGTCGCAGCCTACTTTTAGGTCTCCAAAAGCCTAAAAAAATGTGCGTCTTAGAAGCGAGTAAATACAATACTTTAAGAGCAAAAAAAAAAAAGTGGGGGAGGGCTTAGTATTGTCTATGATTTAAAACTAGGACTTGACTACATATGTAATTTTTGTCTTATCAAGAGAAAATATTTTAACATCACCAAATATATTCATACCAGAAGGTTTTGGGAACTCCAGTAAACCACTCAAATACAACACTGTATTGAAGTGATGGGACTAATGCAAGCATTTGGTTCTGTACAACATCGACTGAATCAAGGCAAGAGTTATGATGGACATTATTATAGTGGTACTGTACATGAATTTCTTGTTTTTCGTTTCCTCCCCAATTTTGTCACTGTGGTATAACACAGTCCTGACAGATATAGCACACGCAACTGTTGTTCAGGCTGACTCAGAGTTTGGTTATAATGCCCCTGCCTGTAGACAAGACTTGACAGATTTCAGTTGTATGGGACTCTGAGTTTGTAACAATTGTTACTATCAAGAATATAAACTCATCTTTGTAGTGTAATAGTTACTATATATTCAGTACTGTAACTACTCTCTTAATGTGGTTAGGTTCTTAAAACGACGATGGATTAAAATTACTCTAACTAGGAAGTAAAAATTGTAACATTGTAGTCATCTCTTTATTTTGATTTTTTTGATAGTTCATTGTGAATATTTATATTGTATTTATTTTCCAAATTGTTGCACATAAATAAATGGGGAGACTGGGAAGGTTATGTTTAAAGTACTGGTTTTCGAAGGTCGTACTGTAGAAAGTTTAGTACACACTATGAGGAGTGCACGCGAGGACCAGGTCTCACCCCGGAATGCAGTCTTGCAACTGGGCGCCCGTAGACCTCCGCTTGTTCCGAAGAATGACGTGGAATGAAGTCCTACAATGGAGAGGCGCTGGAATGAGAGAGGTGGAGAAACTGGTGGCTCCAGAGTAAACCCACCAGCAGCGTCTGGCATCATTACCACATTCGAAAATTAGACCCGGATTGCCTTGGTGCGAAGCAAGTGGTCTGACGAGTGCGACAACCATGGTCGCGGCAGTAGTCTACATTGTAAGTAATCGCGCAGTTTCAGTCCTCTCAGTATTATCAATTTTTAGTTCCATTTTTGAGAAAAAGGGGAATCGTGTTCTGAGAATATTAATATGGCATATTTTGTCATTGGTGGGTCACACTTGCATGGATTGTTGTATGACTCTGCCAAACTATGAGCTTCGTGGGGCAAAATAAAATTATAGTAATGTACTGAATCTTCTGTGGTATTTTCCCACAAGATCATCTTCAACCTTCGTTGTGTTAGGAAGGAGTAAAACACAGTGTGTCAATGTATCGTGCACCAGTAGTGTCCACAGCTGGAACTTATTGTAACTTCGTGACCTCTAATTTCTTTACTTTAAATTTTTCCAGCTGACCAGAGGGTATCAGTTTTCAGGATTAGTGTATTGTGTTTAAGCTGCAATAAATCATTGTGCGACTTGGTTGCTTACAACTTGAACGATATTGTGTTGGGCAGTAAAGGCTTGTGAAATGTGACTGGAGGGCAATAATTTTGTAACAGAGAATCAGCAATATTAAAGAAGCCAACAAGTTTTTGCTCATGTGATGTCACCCAGTGTGCGGCACAGGTGCAGTATAAGTATTTTATGTCCATTACGCGGTGCGTAAACTGGAACCATGTATAGTATTACAATTGGCTGCCACAATCATGGAGCAGAGAATCACGTCCACTCGCACCTAGTAACTGCTTGTTCGTAGTGTATTTGTGCCTTTAACTTCACAGTGTTCATAGTTGACTAAAATCCCATTTATTCTGAAGAGAATTCGTTTCCATGTTATAAATTATGTGTGTGTGTCTATCTATATAATATATAGAATATATATATTGTATATATAATATATTTAATCATACCTAACATTAATATAACGGTTTCATTAATGTAGCTTGATAAATTGCAGAATGTGAATTTAAAGAAAATGTGCATTCTGTAATCCTACAAGCCAAGTTAATAAAAGGATTTCATCGTGTTACATTTAATATTTCCAGTACTTAACATTCAATGCCCTATCATGACCCAACTATACGTATAAATGTAAACAAAATCAATAGCAAAAGTTAAATATATTCAAGATGGTGACAAATATTCTTCCTTTAACATGGTTGGCTAATGCAGTGGGGTAGTTCCACGCAGTCAGTGGACGAGGCGAGAGCAGCTGTGGCATCCATACTGGCAAGTTTTCACCTCCTGACATGTTTCACGTGAGTTTCCAAACACTCTGTATAACTACCTGCTATTTACCCAGTCTAAGCACAGTGCAGGCATAGAACTGGTCTTTATCTGCACCTCTAGTCACAGTTGGAATAAAAAATGTGAGAGCTACACCAGATTAGACTTGTGGCGTACTGTAATCTTCCGATTTAATGACTCTCGTGGGACTTGAAAACATTGTCCTTTAATTGAAGGACTCTTTAAACTGGATAGTGAAAATATGTTTGACTCTTTAGATGGGACCAAAAATACAGTTGTTAAACTGAGACACTTTAAACTGAGAGATTACTGTATTTCAGAGTGACAATTTTGTGCTTCCAATCCAACCTATATGAGCCAATCCAAGCGTGCATATTTAATGTCACTATGGTGCAACCAGATGCAACGCAGGTGCACATTTTTACACTTGCATAAAATGGCAATATTTAAGTCAGTCTCTTGAAAGCTCATTGAAGAGATTTTGGTAAGCATTTAGCAGCGAAGTAGCAAAATAATGATACAAGCAGATTACAGGGAAGTGACAGACTGTAAGGATGGGAGGAAAGGGGATCTCTCAGAGAAAGCCTGCTAACATGTGTAATAGAACTGCATCCACACGTGAACACCAGGAGCGACCCCGCCACATATCCAACCTTGGTCTGTGGTCACGGTCTAACAGTTTGGCCCAGGGGACCAATTAAATATCACCACTTGAGTTTTGGACTGACGCAGCGCAACCCAAGGAAAGTCTGCTCTGCACCTGCACCTCTAGTCGTAGTTGGAATTAAATATACTTGATAATGCAAGACGCAAGGGGCGGAGCCTATTTTGTCTCTGAGCAACTGCCTCCCCTCTCCAACATACAGAAGCCAATCAGAAAATTTGGAACATTATTCTCACTGCCACTTTGATGGCAGTTTCGCTGACTGCCAACCGGCGATCTTGGATGCAGATATAGCTTCCTTATGGCAGTGAACTATCTCTCGCACTAAACATAATGTTTTGGTTGTGTTTATCGTAACCTCAAATTGTGTAGCCTTCTTGTGATTTTACAAGGGTGCAAGAAGTGTAAGTTCATACCAAGTTACGAAGAAAAATTGTTACAAGGTTTTCATTACAAGCATACTGTAAGGTGGATGGGCACCTGACCTCTACTACTTTAGTGAATAATTACATGTTTCAAGGTTACCACATGTTGTGGTGTGCTAATAATAGAGTTAGCATATTGTTAGTTTTAGTTAATTTTTCTTAAATTAGGGTGATAAATGTGAATTTAACAGTTTTGTTTTGAAACTGCATATGAATCTGTTCATTTAGTG